>VVHJ01052191.1:0-33771 GCA_015107715.1 Tylochromis polylepis
GCGTGTAAGAATTATAGAGCTTCCATCACTGGGATTGGTTTGAATTATAGTGCAAATGAAAGCTCTGAGTGAGTTATGAGCTGGATAATCACTCTGACGAGAAAACAGGGCCCGCTGATCGGAGTGTTTCAGTGTGCCTGGATATATGTGTGCCTGTGTGTCACTGAAAGAAAGAGAGAAAGACTGAGAGGAAAGTCAAAACCAAAGTGTAATGCGGGAGGGTGTCTGTATACTTTCCTCCCTTTTAATGTTTTATCACTGTTAATGAAGTGTATTTTGGATTAAAATTCATGCAATAACTTGCTCACTGGCTTAATATCTCTCAGAAGTTAAGTTTGCTCTAAATTAACTTCTGTACACAGAAAAAGTATATCTCTGAAGGGCATACTTGAAAAACACTAGTAACAGACAACCTTGAAAATCACATTCAGTAAAGTATATCTGCCGATCACACGCTGTTCAGAACAACGATTAAAGCTAAGACTTTTTTTTTTATTACTTTGTTGAATTGTGAGCACTTGCAAAGCATTACAAACTGTGAATGAAAATACATTTAGCACAATTAGCTCTCTCTACTGAAGGATGCTCTTGTACAATGGGAGATGGGAGTTAGATATGTTGCCATGGCGACTCACGCAGCTATGCTATGGCTGAGAGGCACCGGCAGTTTTGGCATGTGAGGAGCTGATTGGTGGAGGAAGGGCGTTGTGATAGTGTGTACGACCTGTCTCTGTGACTAATGACCAGCAGTGCAGCTGCAGGATGGCAATGGGCAGTAGGGTGGCTGCCATGGCAACATGTGAGCAACCGCGTTGCTAAGGCAAATGGCCCAGGTATGCGCATGAAAGCCTTCAGTCAGGCTGCAAGACCTCCACCCACCACACCCCAACATCTACCACACCCTAACCCGCTGGCCTGTTTCTGTCTTCCTCCATCTTTCAGCCAGGGAGGATCAGTGCAACAGGCAGGAGGCAAAAGTGATGGAAACGCTCCATAAATATCCCTGAAATTCCCAGTGGGAGCACTCCCTGACATGTTTGGCGGTGAATGGGACATGATGCATGAAGGCCTGCAGAGAGTCGCCGCCCCTAGTCATTAATCTGAAGCTCCCCTTCTTAGAGCTGATGACTGACCTTCCTATGCCACACAAGGGCCAATTCTATCTCTACCTGAAGATCCCTGAAAATCTGACCAGTGCACAGGATACGCAAAATCTGCAAGAAGCGCTCTCGTGTGATGACAGCCTATCATACAAAAAGTCTTCGGCAGTCTGCACAAAATTATAACTGTTTGGACCACTGCAGGATGTCGGCTTATTTGGCAAATACTTTTTGTAAATATTCATTGCTTTTGGAGGTGTGACATTCTTCACTATTTTAGTCTGTGTGCATGATCATAGATGCATGCTGTGTTTAAATATTTTGTAGCCAAGACTATACATACCAATGCCTTGTTTGGTCAACTACATCATTTATGGTCTCATTAGCTTGATGAGCATTAATAATGAAAGAGCAAGACAGAGTAAAACAATAAAACTAGCTAATAAAGGAATATTATGCTTAGAAAAATGCTCAATACATTTTTGGTTGTGTCTAGTGAGCCCGAGAGTAGCACTTTAGAGTGTGATGAAGGCAACATGTGAAATGTAGCTGAGGAACAAATGAGGAAGGAATCAGCAGCGACCCGATAATTAACGAGCTGTTAATGAGCAGCTCCTAAATATAACTCAGAATCAAGGACTAGATGATGAGGGGTTGCCAGAGATTGATAAGTCAATATGTTTAGGTGAATCAAAATAACTGTGACGTTCTTCATTGGTGGCACAAAATCAGGAATGCACATTCACTGCAAAAGCAATGAAGCAAAGTACCTTGCATAGCTAAATCAGAATATGATATACAGCATAAAAAATAAGAAACAAAACCAACTACTATAACCCTTATCAAAAAGAAATCAATCAATAAAAAAAAAAAATCTATAATCAGCTAACCTGTTAGAGCTGTGGAAGCTGAAGATGAAAGCCTTAGGAGGCATTGTGTGTGAACAACAGTTTTTATCTAGCTTGTCTGGCTTGTTGCTGTTTTCTCCAGAATAGAATCACTCCTGTCACCCTAAAGCCTCTTGACACTGGGCTGGACTGTCACCTGCCACTGCTGGATGCTAAGACTCAGAGTGAGTCACACACTTGAACATACAAGTGCAAACAGACACAATCACGCACTTCAAAGACTGAAACTAAACAAACCTGTCATGCAAGAAACCACTGAGTACAAGGAAAATGTGGCTGATGAATTTATAGCTCCCGCCTGCAGCATTTAAAAATGCCTAACTTAGAGTAATAATTAGCTTATCCATTGCAAAAAGATCAATTTCATCAATCTCTTATAATGAGCACATACTGTCTTCAATTAGAATGTGTGCCATGGCCCTCATCCCTGACCCGGCTCCAAGTGGGAAACCAGTGATCATATAACATGTATTAATTCCAGGCGCTGGCAACAGATGTGCTAATTTGCTAGGCTCTCTCTATTCATAATAATGTGCCAGCTCCCTCCTCAAAGTATGTGCTAATTTGCAAGGGCTTATTGTGGATGTGCTAAACTACCGGCTGACATTTTGTGTGCTAATTTGTCAAGCAGGGACCCCTTTTGGTACTAATTGTGCCAAACTGTGAGTACACTTCCACAGGCCTTGAATTGCTGAATTCCTAAATGACTTCTGTCTGCTAGCAGTTTCCAGCCTCTTCACTGCTCTCGAATTGCGAAAGCAACTGAAAAGAAATACCAACTACTGTGAAAATAAGATGTATAAGCACTAAGTGCTCACACTCGCCTGCACACATAGGCGTATAAGGATGCACACACACAGTCTGACTATTCACAGAAAATATGTGCCTGGTATTGAGATTGCACAACCTCCCTAAAGAAACACGTTCTGTGGTTGCTTAGCTGTAAGACCAAACATGCTCACATAGATACATGCTATGAAGCTTGTTAAAAAGCTCCTGATAAAACCATAAAAAGGTCACAAAGGAGTTTAATAGTAATAATGGTTGTTGTATTTTATTTTTTTAATTGCTTTAAAATTTCAGTTAGTATCACAAATCTGTTTCCCACATTGCACACTCACACCCCAGTGAGAATCTGCTCCCAAATAGGCATGTAGAAAAATCATTTTTTTTACCCAAAAACGATCTATTAACATTACAAAACAAGAGGAGATAATTGCATTTTGGGCTACATTAATATTTTATATAATATCTGAAATGTATGTATATTAGAATGTATTAAAAACGGTTTTTAAAAAATCTAATGACAATTTCCTATTTCCCATGGGGATAGTTGGGTGAGAGGTATTTCAAAAAATATATGCCGATACTTCTGCTACACACAAATCATCAGCGGTACACAACAAAAGACATTATGGTTGTTGTAATATGAGATGTACACAGGTGGTAACACCTTTGAGCTCTTGCTGAGGCATCATTCAGTGGTGCCTCGGGAAGAGGAGTCATTTTCACTCTTTGCAGGCAAATAGCTTTCAGTTGTCTTTATGTTGTTTCTCTGTGGGGAACATTGAAAGGCTTTTTTTTCTCGCCTCTGTGACAGATACAGACACTGGGAGTTTATTGGGTGACAGGCAACAGTGCTTTGGATTAAATTGGGCTTCTGCGTTTTCTTATGTACATGATCACATCTTCCTCTTTTGCTACAACTGGAGTCAGTTCTGTCATGACAAAAAGTTGTGAAATTCACCATACTGACTGGGAACAGTCGCCTATCTTAATGTCTGTGCTTTGAGGGCTGTGAAGAAGCCAAACTTGGAGGTGCACTTTTGTTACCTATGCTAAATTTAAAAATATGGCCAATGGTCTCCTTGGATCAACTAGAGGATTTTTTTTTTTCAAATCCTTTTTTTTTTCAAGATTGGAATCCATCATTTGTTTTTTTGTTTTTTGTTTTTTTTTTTTATTTTTTTATTGTGTGATTTTTTTAAATTTGTCATTGGCTGGTGTAATTTAGCATTTCGCTAATGAATACCAATTCAGTAAATTAAAATGTTTTAATGCACTTATTTGTCATATTTTATTTTATTTTATTGTATTTTATAAAGTTAGCAAAGCAATCTTCGTGTTGACCCTCACAGTGAGGAGTAAAGCTTACTAATTTAACACTGGTTCCAGAGCGGTACTTGGTATCAACAGACACCTGAAGCCAAGGTTTCTGTATCGTATCAGAAATGGAAAAAATTGGAGAAGTGCATCCCAAGAAAGAAGATCACATCTCAGCAAGTGTGTTAACACCAAACTTGGTGTACAGACTCGGCAACCCTTACCAAGGTTGTGAAAACTATGTCTCGGTGAGGTGCTTGGCCCCCTCATTGCTGCAGCATGATTTTTTAATGCATTCTTCCCACCTGCCCAACTGTTCCAGGGTATAACATGAAATATTCAGGATACTATGGAAATAAGATTTTTTTTTTTTTTTGGAAAAAAAAGTCTATGTGCATTGTTTCCACATTTTGCGGTGAGGTAAGTAAATGTTTTTGGTAAATGTGATATCAAAGTTAATCATCATCAGAGCAAATATACACTTTGCAGCTATGATGTACTTTATATTACAGCTGCAGCATGAAAACGCTGTATTTTAGAGGGGGGTAAAAAATAAGTCTTATTTGACTAATGCACATGCATTTGGGGAAAAATACAGTGGCTTTCACACACTGTGGGTTTTATGAGCCTTAGAGCTCTCAGACTTCCCATCTGAATTCCATGTATAAACATGAGCATTCCTAAAACTGCAGTCACAAGGTTATGCAGTTCACGTAAATAATACAAATCTCAAAAGTGCAGTCAGACACTTTTTCTGCCCACACAGAAAATATGTGATTTGTGTCTAATATACAGGCCATAGGGACTGAGCAGCGCTACTTATTTAATAGAATGTTTCCTGCTGCTTCATGCCTCACCTGTCTCTGCCATTTCTCTTCGTATGCCTCATCTTTTTCTCTACTTTATGAAGCAAACCCACACATACACACACACTCACACACACGCAGGGTCTTTCTCACTCCCTCAGACTAGAGTACATCTCATGGTGGCCTCGGCAGGTGACAGATGGCGACCTCACAGCACTGCTCACTGTAAACTGAGTTTTAATCAAGCCTAAGCACATGTGAGAGATGCTAATTATCCACTGCAGGCTAAAGGAGTCCAGCCTGGAGAACATTGTGACCATGCATGTGCATCCTTGGTTTATATTAATTTTCCCCACTGTGATAATATCGCCATTTACGGCATCGCAACTGGGAAGCATAATGCAGGATGGATTGGGTGTGTTGAGCGTCCCTGGATACTTCAGCCCTCAAGCTGTATCGCTCAACAAAATAAATATAGATAAGAACTTGACTAACAGTAATCTCACAGTCTTAAAAGTTAAGCATAGGGATTTCTAACTGTCTCCAGCATACTTGCCAAAAAGCAGGGTGTTAAGACACTCATCTCACTATCGCACCATTTCTTAACATTTCATTTCAGACGCTAAAAACACTCCTATATAAGGAGAATATTTTAACAGGATAGCCTTAAATTACAACACATATAGCATTTATCATATGTATCCAGCCCTGGTGCAGAGCCAAAAAGAAGTTCAATTTATAATGCTGCAATTAAGTCTTGGCAAATTATATGAGAGTCTATTGTCCTCCTTGCTCCTTTTGCTGCACTCATTCTAATTCGCGCTGTTCTCTTGTTCATCAAAATGGCCCTGTATTACACCCTTACCAATGTAATTTTGAACAAAATGGCTAGTAAATTAGACTTTCTTTCTTGTAGAAGGGCAGATGTTATCTCCCGTTAGAGGCAAAGGTCAAGAATTAATTCAGGAGGTAGCTCTTTAATTCTAACAGTTGGGCTTTCACAGGGTGATGGAGAAGAGTAGAAAAATGAGCCTGTTCACTGGATTTACTGAATCTAATTATAATAATTTTTAATCTTCATAAATTTAGAGATCTTTGCAAAGAAGGGCATTATTGTTTTCAGGGCGATAATGACATGGATGCCTGAAAACTTTAACAAGCCAAAAAAGATTTTGAGAAAAAAAAAAGAAAAAGAAAAACATATGCACAGTGGATAAGTGGATGTTCAGGCAAAGATTGCATTAAAACCGCTAAGGAAGTAACAGCTAGTGGTTTGCAGTGCGTTAAAACAAGAGTGTTTTTCTCTGTGGTAAATCTATATTAGTTAACCAGAGCTATTTCTGCTGTGAAAATGAAATGGAGAGTGTGGCGGTAACAATGATTGCATATGCTCTATATGTTGGGCACAATTTAAATGGTGATACAAGCACAAATATAATGTTCTTTTTCAAGACTGGGTGTGTGCAAATGAAAATATTGGACTGAAAAGGTACTCCTTGCTTTGAAATTGAGGTTTCGACTTTGTATGCCAAAGTATGGGGATTTTCATCATTCTGTGCAAGGACACTGAGATCAGGAGACAGGGAGAAGTAAGGTTTGATCGCAGTGAGACAGAACAAAGTAGAGGAATGACAAGCAGACAAGCTGAAAGCCAAAGGGGAAACAAAGACGACATGGAGAGGAAGGGCAGTGAAGGACAAAGGGAAAAAAATGGAGAAAATAACAGGAAAATGGACAGAAAAGTCTATTTTCTGGATATTAATTCGATGCTGAAAGTGCACCTCAGCATGATACTGTCTCCTCACAGCCCATCACATTGGTTTAGAAAACAGCAGGCCATTATGTCTAAAGTCAGAGCTAGATGCAGGTAGATGGGTGTGCTGTCAAACAAGCAAAAAGAGGAGTTTTGACTTAGGAAGAAAAGAGAGAGACAGAAGAAGAGAGAGCTGGGTGGGGCACAAAAAAATAGATGAGGGAAGGAAACGAAGAGGGAGAAATTGAGAATAAAAGAGGTCACCGGAGGCAGATAAAAGACACTCAATTAAACGACTGAATGGATGGCGCATTAGACCCGAACGGACACCTGCACCCCTCCTCTCTCCCTCAGCCACAGGGCAGGAAAATGTCAGCTCCTAGTTTGGGTTCATCAGCCTCCCATCAGCTACTGTTGTACACAAGCTAGCTGATAATCAGAGCTACAGGTACACTTTGCTGCAAAGGTGTGTCAATTTGTCTTGCTTGTTCTGCAAACACAGGCAGCTGCACAGTAGCAAAGAGAGAAAGAAATGAAAGAGACTCACACACTGACTTTAGCAGGGAAAATAGCCAGAGGGCAAGTGATAAAAAAAGCAGATTAAAAAGTAAAGCTCCTCAAATATGTGCAGTTGTGTAGTTTTTCAAACCAAATAAGAAAACATCTTTTCAGGATAAAAGCAAAAAGGCTAAAGAGGTGAAATGGGTGAAAAATGAAGGCTCCTGCTTTAATCTTCCTCCTGATCTGCTGCTTTTTTTTAAAAGTTGATTTCACCATTTCCCGCATTCAATCGAACCCTGTTGGGGAGCAAATTCAGGGTTCTTTGTCATTTTTAAAAAGCTGTGGGTATATCTCATGGGAAGCTGTGTAAGAGAAATGGAAGCAATTGGCTTCATTATGTCTCTTCAGGCTCTTAAAATAAATTGTGCAAGATGGGAATATCAAACCAAGCCTATTCCAGTCCACTGTAATGTTTGGAGAAGGGCCAGATTTAGTAGGTCATTTCAAACAGATTGTCTCTGAGCGTGGATGACAAACAGCAGAACACAATCAAAACCTACTGCAGCCGAAAACCAGGTAGCATTAAAACCTTATCTTATCTTATTAAAACCTCATCAAATGCTTTTTCAAACTCTGTGGTTCCTTTCGCTTTATTTAATAATTCTTAGGCTCTCCTGTTTTCGTCTAAATTTACTTTTACCGTTTTTTGTCCTCACATATGTCTAATCTCATCTTTTCATTCAAAACTATCATCAAAACAACATCAGAAAGCTACCCAAACACTTACAAACCCTGTGAGTGAAAGCAGAGAAAAAATAAATTCAACATTGCAGGGGGAGGCATTTTGCATAGCCCTTGTGCAGCCTTGACAATGGAGCGTCATGCTGGTTCAAAGAACATGATTTTAAGTAAGCCTGCCTCAATATGTCCTCCCACAGAGCCCATTTCCCCCTGTGTCCTTGGTTCACACAGAGAAATGTTCATACATCTGACATTCTATGCTGTCAATGGGAGCCCGAATTCTGCTTTCTCTCCTTCAACCCATAGCTACGCTCCTTCTTTTATTCCTTTATTCAGCTGGCTGGAAATGAAGGTGAATCACCACATCCTGACCTGTTCGGTGCCTCACATCATAACCAACACAGCCGGAGGGCTTTCTGCAATCGATTGACTTCAGAATCCCATGTAGTTTGGACGTCAGTGCTATCGTTTATGGCATATATGCCTTCAGAAATGTTTACCTGATCTGTGTTTGAAATTCACATCTGACTGCCTCAACTTAAGGCACAGCTTTAAAACGCTAAAACTATGAGTATATATTGGTAAACAAGCCTTTCAGCAAAAAAAAAGAAAAAAGAAAAAGAAAACCATGGCCAACAAAAGGCAATCAAAGACTGTCTTAATGCATTAATCATAGAACAAATACACTGTAAACATTTACTCTGACTCTCAATTAGCCCTGTTGCCATCTTACCGTAATAAACAGGTGACAAGCAGGGTTTTATTTTTCTTTCTATTAAGCAATCATTTAAAAGATAATTAGTGCACTTGAGCTAGTATAAAGTTAAAGATCTTGCACCTTTGACCTCCTGTTACAGTAAAACACAAAGCATGCCATGTTGTCCCAGCTCGTGAGTGGTCTCCTGTGACAACTCTGGAAGCACAGCCAGTTCAGAACTGTGGAACACTTCAAAACCATGTAGTCCTGCTCAAGTTGCTGCTGCTTGTGGTTATTTAAGTCATTAATTCACAGCACAATGCAATATTAACACAATCCCTCATATTCTGCTTAGAGCACACATTTGCTCTTTTTATTTTGTAATAGTCATGTTTGTATTCTCACAGATGGTAACCTGTGATACACGGAGAGGGGACATCCGGGATTTGGCACTCCTTATTTGCTATGCTGCCAGTTTTCTTTCTTTTATCAATATTCAACGAAGCAACCCAACATGCTGATTTTTATTGATTCGCACTATTTTATAGTCTATTTGAAGTGGAGACAAACCCAACATGTCCACACGACTGGCTAATGAAAACACATTTTGGGTTTTAGGTCTTCTAAGGAACTACAAGGACATTTGTGTTACCAACCTATTTTCAGTTTTTCACTCCTATAAAAGCTATTTCGTGCATATCTGCAGTCCCAGGCAAATTTTCAACTTGCTAATATGATACTGCTGACATTTATTCAGAGATGCAGTGCATGACTCCTGGCCTCCCACTACATTTCCACAGCATACTCTACTGTCCTTTCCGTCTCTCTTCATAGAAGCCATCAAAAAACCGTAATAAAAGACCACAACTGAGAGTGGGCTGAGAGTGGACCGCTCTGAGGCAAACTAATCTATCTTTACTCTGTATACGCCTCAACACTCACTGTTTTTTCATCTCACTCACACTTTACACAGACTCTCTCTTTCTCTCTCTTTTCCTCTCTAACAAACACTCTTGTTTTTCTTACACCTCTCAGTGACTTCAAATTTACTTCCAGCTCCCTTGGTGAGATAGCGAGAAGGACAGTCCCACATGTATTAAAAGATGCAAAAAAAAAGGAAAAGAAAAATTATTCCTTGTGAGTGCTTTCAGCTCCAACCTTCAGTCTGCTCTGAGCCACAGCAGCAACGCACCAAGACGTGCTCAAGGGACAGTTTCACAGAGCAATTGCACATATAACCTTTAACCCTTCTGATACCCAGGAAAATCCCTGAGTGACAACGACAAAGAGTGACAGACTGTGAATAACGAAAGCCGATACATAAGGCAAGCCTTGTACTAGGAACCAAAGGAGCACAGGTCTCAGATTTATTCTGTTTGATTTTCAACAAAAAAAAAATAAAAGCAGACTGTGTTAAAAGAGGATGTTATGCAAGAAAGGATTACATTGCAAACAAGGTCAATCAGCTAAAGCCTCCTTCAATGTAAATAATCTTTTCAAAAGTTGCCGGTAAACCTCAAAAAAACAAAAAAAAGGACTTAATGCTAAGAGAAAAAAAAACTAATTTCATACCTCAAAGAAATTTGCCATTTCAAAATGGCAAGAAATATGTACCCTGAATTAATCACCATTGAGCCTTTTGTAACTGAGGCATGACAGGAAGACCTTCAAAGACTCCGGACTGTAAACATGTTTTAGAAATCCATCTAGATAGTTCCCTGCTCCAAGCCCATGTGTGGTGCTGCATGCTAATGTAAGACAGATCTCCTCTTTGTTCTTGAAACCCACGGTGGGTATTTTTATACCATGGAAATCATTTGCGAGCAGAGATAGTTTCATATTTCTATAAGCTATGATGGGGCCAAGTGACACATGAATATTTTAAGCAGCTTTGTGCCCATTTTAAATGTGTTTGCTGTGAACATGCTGGCAGTGGGCCAGGGCACAGGGTGTTAGCCATAATTCCTGCAATCCTAAACTAAACTCCAGCGTGCTGATAATTCAGGCTGGCAGAAAGCAAAAGCAAATAAAGTCAATTAACCACAAACTCCCATTGAATTTGTTCCCTCTATCCTTGCTCGTTTTCAACAACCTTCTAATTTTACCACCACGAGGGGATAAAGCGGTTTAAATATTAGACACCCAAAAGAGAGCCTATATTCTGGCACAGCATTGTGGAAGGAGTTAGATAAACTTCTCTTCTACCCGAGGGGATTGTGTCTTTTGCCAGTGGACTGGAAAAAAAATTGCTTGATTTCCTTTCCAAAATGAAAAAGGATGTTGTGTTTTAGTCATAAATATTCCCACACGTCTGTACTGGGGAAATATAAGTATAAGCAGGAAATAAACAAATGAAATGAGTATCTCTGAGTCAACAATGCTTTCAGCAGGAGTTGACAGCCCAGGGACACACTGCATCTGCCACCGCTGCTTCCAAATGGCAGTGATAAGGTTATCACTCAACCTCACAGTAACAGACCGACTACGGACATCAGAATTAAAAGGCGGTCTCAGTTTCACTGTTGATATTTCTCCAATTGAATTTCTTTATTTTTAGAATAACGTGCGGGTCTGTAAGTCAAAGTCATCTGGGTTGGAATAGCAGATGTGATGACTCACTGCTTGTGTGACAGAACATTTGGGGGCAGCTAAATAGGATCATGCACACAATGTTATTTGCATGGAAAAAATAAATAAATAAAATTAGATCCTTCAGGTTATGGGACAGATTTGAAAGAAAACATTGAATTTCCACTTCACTGAATTTTAACAGGGCATCTGTGAGTGAGAAAACTGAGCTTTAGAAGCATCTGACACTAAGCTATTTAATTATTTCAGGAAGCTGGTTCAGATGTTTCTACACAATTGGAATTTTATGTATTTTAAGCAGCTGTGTTTCAGATTATATTCAAAATGGGCATTTTGCATATTTATGTCTGCAGCCTTCATTGTAAGGGTAGAAAAGGGAAATTAAATGACAGAAACATTTTGTTCTCCATCCCAAAGACCCTTAGCAACATCAGTAGCTAAAAAAAAGTGTAATTCAGTGCTCCCAGAAGGCAAATGTGAAGTAGTAATGAAGAGAGAATCTTTTCTCAAGAGGTTTTTTATTACAACTTATATGGGCTGGCTCTATTTTCTGCATCTAACTAAATAAATTACCTGTAAGATTTATAAATGAGGAACACTGAACATAATAACTCAACTCAGTATGGGAATGGGCTCAGCATATTTGCCTGCAGCTGGTGGCCTGAACACTGTTTTTTTTTCTCTCTCCTCCGACACTTGTCGCTCTACATGGTGAGACTGGCGCTATGAATGCAAAAGGTTGACTATGCCGTGGTGTTACAGTGTGTCTTTGTGTAGAGGTCTCAGCCTGACAGGAGAACAGTGGTTTTTACAATGTGAGCCGCCTGTCTGGGCAAAAGGGATCTTGGGGCAGGAAAGGAACAGACGGACCCAGGGGAGCTGACCTCCTCATTTAGCCAGCCTTCTGCAGGAGCAGCTGGGATTATCTGCTGAGTAGGCACATCCTCCAGGACAAGAAATGCACTGGATGGACTCTAATGTCTTTAAAGGGATTTGTAATTCTCCCGTGTGCATGCATGACTGACATGTTGTCTTTTTTAAAATATAAAACTACTACATAAATCTCTTTTTAACTACATTTCTCTTTTGGAAACTAAAGCAAATATAGACACATAAACTTATTTTTCTAAAGAGAATGAATTACAGTGCAGAAAATGGAGCCATTTTACAATAGAGCATGTGTGGGGCTTGAATGACAGATATTATAGTGCATAAAAAAACAGAACAAAAAAACAAAAACAAAGACTAAATTGTTTATAGGTCTGTCAGTGTGTTGTGAAATGGAAGAGTTGTTCAGCAACAGGCTGTCGTGCTGCCAAGTCCATGCGACTAAACAAGCGCCTGTTCAGGACCACGGTCAGAGCCCGGCCTGACTGTCACTGCTACCAGAAGAAGTCGAAAATATCAAGCATGGGTTCACCCACGGCAAAATATCTCAGTGACACGAATCACCTCTTATCTTACATGGTTCTGTCTGTCTTGCTGATGCCGGATGCCTTACAGATCCAGCTTGTCAGCACAGGCGACGTCTTTGGTATGGGAAGGTACACGTCTAACCTTTGCACTGATAAAACACGCACGCACGAAGTATAAATATGCATAAAGCGGTAACCATGGTCAGAATGATATCTGGATTTTGTCTCCTGGGGATGTTAGCTATTATTTGCCGCCTTGAAAACTTTGCTATTAGCCAGTGCAAGGACTTTATCGTCCTCCGAGGATTACTGAATAGACGCCCGGCGTCTGTCAGGGAACACGCGAGACGGGAAATCGCGCGTCTAGCTGAGGAAGGAGCAGGAAGACAAGCACATCCCGTTGCCATAGCGGCGGCTCTTGCGGACGCGGCCTGACTCTTAAACAGGACCCTCAGGAGAACTGGGGATTGTAAGGATGTGTTGTCAACACTTGATGACATCCGCTGTCGTGGCGGCTCCCCTGTCACTCCAAGATGTTCTCTGTAAATGCAACAGAGAGCGGCAGAAAGAGCCACCCTGAGACGGATCTAATTAAGCATCAGAGGAAGCCACGGGAGGCTGCGATTTAGTGACTTTCAGACAGGAACACGGGCGTTAATGGCACTGTTTTGAAGTTATGTACCGGGGAAAATTCGCCGTAGTGGCAACTGTTGAAGAATTACTTCTTTAATCCTTTTAAAGTGTCTAATTAACTCACCAGGAGATTTTTTTTAAAGGAGTGCCTCAACTTTTAGGCTACCGAATTACACAGCCAATCTGAGACACAGTGTTGGGTAAGGGCACATCCAGTGAGCACTGGAAACAAACAAGTATCTGTTTAAACGGCAATAACCGTGTGAATTAAGCAAAACCGCGGGAATTCCCAGATGGGAAGCTCTTCGCTCTGATTTCGGATATAAAGTAGCCCTTTGCCCGGCTCATTGATCGCCACTTTTCAACGATCAATAATTGATCCACTCTCGGAAAGCAAGCTAATGGTTACATGTAAACATTCACTGCAGAGGATTGCTGGGGAGTCAGCACTTTAAAAGACCTACGGAATGATTCAGGATGCAGGGTGAGGAGATTTAAGCGGCGGTTCTGGTGGTGAGCTTCATAGCCGTGAACTGTTGCATAGACTACTCCTTCCTTTAAGCGTCCAGAGTTACTGTAACGGTGATTTCAAGTTCACTGGAAAGCGTCATTCGTCGCTGATTGTATGAAGCACTAAGTAAAACCCCACGAAGACAGTGTTACGAAATACAGCGACATTATAAAAGTACACTGTAAAATATTCGCCGGCTAAACGCGATTTTAAAAGTGCAGGTGATATTATTTGCAAACTCTTAAAGGAAAACATAACAAGAGTGGGACAAAAAATATCTCCACAGCCTGCATCCCGCGAATGTGTCGTGCCGCTGTGGCCAGTCTTATGAGTAGTTGTTGTGATTAGACACCGTAACGTCGATGATACATTGTTATAAACAGATTACTTACCAAATCTTAAAACGTGTGGCATCCCGCGAGAGTAACCAAGAAACAGCAGCAGAAGCGGGATCAGCCTGAGGTTGGACCTGAAAGCAAGACTGGTTATCATCAGATGATGGGAGGTAATCTTCATGTTGTTTTTAAAAAAAAATGCACAGTGGTTATTCCCCTCGGTGCGCGGGTTCGATTCCCTCGTAATTCTTCTACGGTTGTTGGGCAAGGCAGGGTAACGGCGGCCCTGGATGCGCAAGATCACGGCATGGTCACTTGCGCTTTCCCTAAATCCATTAGCAGTCCCGGCATGATTCCTTCCCGTTCCCGTTCTCCTCTTCCTTCTTCACTGCGCCAAGAAACAGCAATCCTCGGGGTCGCGGGACGGCGGGACATCCATGTCGAAGGGTACGGATCCAGTGGGGAGGAGGGAGCCCAAGCATGGGCTATAGGTGAGGATCTGGAGAGGGTTGGAAAGGAGCTAGACAGCGCCAAGCAGAGGATACAGCAGCGATATGCACCCCCCTATGAGGCGCTCTGGGTTCCTTGCGCTCCCATTATACTGCACTGCTGCACAGGCTCTGACGTCGAGCCAAGGTTAGTATTGTGAACGCGCAACAGAGAGCGAGAGAGAGTGAGCGCGACTGAGAGAGAAGGGGAGAAAGGGGAGATGGAGATAGACTACAGATAGAAAGACGGAGAGACATGGCGAGCCGTGAGGAGGGAAATAGAGCGAGGGATGGAATGGCGGAATAGGGGAGAAAAATGATTGAAGGCTAGCAGTGTAAAACTTTAATTCTCTCTTCGTACCATGTTTCTAGGGAGCTGTTTCCCAGTTTCCTCCCATAACTTGCCCACCAAGTTCGCAGGCATTTAAAGACGTGTCTATAAATTATACAATCGTGAAAGTGCACACGGTAATGGTAGCTAACTTTTGCAACCAGTTCAACTCACTACCAGGTTTGAATGCACCCATAAAGGCAAAGTAAATCTGAGGCAGGAGGTTCTGGACTATATAATTATCAAACAAAGTTATCCCACTGATAAAATTAAATTATCTTGTAACCGAAGTGGCATGTGATAAAGGGCAAATGTTAACTGTATTTAACACTCGATTAGTACGTTTCCGCTTGATCTCTCTTCAGCACCACGGCCAGAGACAGTCTAGTCAAAGAAATGAGCAGCAATCTCACTCAGGCTTCAAACAACCAGCAGTGATTTAGCACTTCAGGTATTTTTGCTGAATTCGGCAGATAAAGAAAACACTGTAAAGCTTATATACCGCTCTAAATGGCCATGCTCTGTGCACAAGCGATGTGATGTCAGCAGGATAGCTTTGCACTGATTCCCCCCCCACCTCTCCTTTGCACCCCAGTGGGATATGTGGGCCCACTTTGTGTTTTGTCATTCGTGACTTCCCTTTCAGAAGCTCTTTTACGGGATTTCAAGCATCAACCTTCCGACAATTTTCACCATCATTCCAGAAATGTGGGAGGAGTGGAATGAAAGGAATTAAAATTGGCAGAACAGCAAATCCGTAATATCGACAGAAGCTGCTGAAAGGCACGAATATTTAACCTATGCAAATAACTCCACTTTAGACTTGAAAGCCTTCCAGCAACAGACTGTTCTCAAGTGCGAACCATCCTCCGATGTGAAGGTGTGTGCATCAGGCACACAAAGACTCCACCGCTGGTTAAATTTCACGGGGAAAGACATCCAATATCTGCTGAGCATATCGCGTTTCTATCTGATTAACGGGTTCAAAACAGCCTGTATCCTATGCTATGCATTGCACCGAGAAGATGGATATCTGCAGCTCTTGCGTATAGGCCTATGCTATTGATTTAACACTACATGCACCTTATCAGCATCCGCCCAAAATGGGCAGCTCTTCATGGGCCAGTGCATCAGCTGGAGGTATAGGTAGAACGGTGCACAGCCGCCCAGAAAGGGTGGCGGTCCCATTTAATCCCCACGGAGATGTGAAAGGACCTCTTTGATGGGCGCCACCAGAGTCCAAGCCTGGATGAACACAGTTATTGTGTGGCTCGAGTGAGTGAATGACTGGCCTGTGCGCGCGTATGTGTATGTTTGTGCACGAGTGTGTGGTTAAAGGGGGACTCTAAAATAAAAATCACTAGAATATGCATGCATGGCCTTACAGTGTATGACCTTGGCATGCTTTTTTTCAACCTTCACAAATGTCACTGAAATGTTCTTGAAGTGCACTCACATCGCCGTTTATTGTTCTTTTTTATTAGACAGTAAAAATCATAGTAAATCATGAGCAAATGTGTAGATAAATAAAGGATACTGACACCTACACCCGCCTTTTGTCGAAGTGCGACTGTATTGTACTTTACAAGAATTGCCAAATCCCCCAAACAAATACAAGCACATGCATTTAATAGTGACGAGTGGGCTTTTTTCAGCTAAAGGATCCACGAATTAATTTACATGGGCTCAAGTAGGTGGTGTGAACACTGACTTTGAACGTGTGTTGGTTTGCGTGGGTCTGCACACCAGCACTCTGCAGAGTGAGAATATCAAAGAGAATGGCACTCGTGATGCTACCATCTGGACCATTAGCATAATTATGGAGAAATTCAGGGTTTCCATATAAGTCAGCAGAGCTTCACACAGCATGAAAGGAATGCTTATTGAGCTCTGAGAGAAGACATCAACTGACAGGCACGCTGTTTTCCTTTTAAAATTAAAGCGCCCTCTGGCCTAATACTAAGGCGTTGCAAATGCGTTAAGTCCTCAGGTACCTCCACACTCAATGCATGCAAATTAATGCAGCAAGAAATGATTGCGACTTAATTTTCTAATCAAGAATCTAAATAATATTTTAAGCCCGAACACAGGGAATGCATGGGCAAACATACAATTTTCACTGCACTGGATTAATGCTTTCTGTGTTGATCTTGATCTTTGTTTTCAATTAGAAGTCTCAGGTTAACACCCTTTTTCACTTCCCTGAAAGCTGCTCAGGTGGAGATAACTGTGTGTGAACCAGTTAAAAAGGGGAAAGGAGATGGGAATATCAAATAATTGCCACATTATGATGTTAAATGGCTCTTGCTCCTTTAGCTTGTTGTGACTAATAGGAAAATACCCTTGTGCCATTTGGGAAATGTACTTTCTTCCATCTATGATCAAACCTTGTCATTTTTGAAGAAGACCACAAATTAGATGAGTTTATACACACCCACTCGCTTGTAACCCGTGGAGGGTTCCATATGAGCTGGCTGGTGTGTTTATTCAAACGCCATTCATGCACTGAGTAATGCAAAGGGGACTTTATGCAAAGGAGAGATAACCACTGCTGAAAGCCCTCTGTCATTCTCTCTCTCGCTCTCTCTTTCTCTCTCGCTTTCTCTCTCCCCCTCTCGCTCTCTCCCGCGCAGGCATAGTGGTGGAAAGATAGCATTGGCGCAGAGAGGGGAAACCATGGAAACGAGAAGCTGATGCACTTTGAATGGTAAGACCTTGAAAGAGAAGACATTCATTCAGTTTAGTAGCCCAGCACTGAAGACTCATCTCTACTGCATTATTTTGAATACTGCAAGTTATTTTAACATGGTTGGCTCTAGAAAGGCAACAATGGTCTCAATTCATCAGCACATTGTGCTGTGATTGCTGTAACTAACACTCTGGCAAGCCACACAAGGGTCCCTACAAGGAACACATACTCTTTCTTCATTGGAACTCACAAAGATGCTATGAACCTGTTCTTTTTTTTTTCAGCGACAGTAGCACTGAGTTCAGTGTACTGTGTTTACATTTCCTATTTGTGGCCACTTCCTTTGAGCATGGGGAAGCCAGCTCTGGTCTATATGTCTTGAGCAGTATTGTCAATGAGGTGGGATCTCAGTGGGGAATACATTCTTCAGAGGCGACAATTAGTCAAGTGAGACAGTAATTAGGACCTCTCTGCACACTGTCACTTCCAGTTAGTGCTGATGGATGCCCACAAATCCCCCCCCACGGCAACTAGACTCAGGCGGACTTACTTCTGGTACTGCGCTCTGACTTTGTAATGTGACAGCCATCTGTAACTTCTGTCTGCCATATTACTTTCAATAATGGCATGGTAATTTACTCAGCGCAACTATAGTTGAGAACTATGGTCATTTTGTGCCCGTTGTGGTAATGTGCCATGATAGATCATCACAAGTAACTAAATACTCTGTACCCTGTAGAATAAATAATGGTACAGCAGCTCAGAATAATTTGAAAATCAAATTTGTACTCATCCGCCACTCTATTCAATACCTTTATAGAAACTAAAATTAATGCAGCCTAATGAAGTTAGACTGCATGAATTTTCATGCAGTTAGATTGTGTGAGTATTGCCTTCATGAATTATATATTGTACGCTCAATTTTTGCTCAAAATATTTTAAATAGGCAGCGTTAATTAAATTTTGATTCCATTAAACTGAATTGCACACATAGCAGTGATCCTGATATTAGCCTGCCTGCCCTGTTGGGTGCACGTCATGAAGGTGATGCGCAACCTAAGGTGTTCAGCTTCAGTCGCAGTTTCGTTAAGAATAAGAGACAAAACTGCTACGTAACTATTTTACTTTAGAGCATAATCATTTAAAAATGTTATCGTTCAAACTGTCTGGCAGAAAACCTGGGAGGCAAGCTTCTCCAATTTGCAGGTAATTGATTGCAAAGGTAGGCAATTTCATAAGTAGCATATGGCATGCATAATATATAATAAACTATTTAATTTAATAAACTGATAATCATGTAAGGATTATATGAAGTGCAAAATCAGTTGGCAAAGGTATCACATAACAACATAAACAACTGCCAAAGCTATTTGTATAAAGCTAGAGAACATTTGTAAACAAAAGCACACAGCACTTGGGTTGTAACCCAAAGGCGCTATGATATATTTAAGCCTATTTAAGACACAATTTTATTGTGCAAGTACTGAAGCTAAACCCAAGTAACATTTAATGTCCAATTCTGAGTCATATTACATATTATCTGTGAGTCAACATTAAAGTTATTTCATTGTTGGTTAATGAAATTAAAGTATGCATGAAGAAGTCATCTTAGTTAGTCATAGTAGGTGCTACAGTGGAGCAGACAGTGCGACAGCCCAGTCAGGTTATTATATGCAGGCCATTTAACGTCTTATTTTGTAACCGTTGGACCCCAAAATTGTCTTGGTATAGTATGGATACCTGACTATCTTTTCTAGGTGAAGTTAGTGGTTCTGTTATTTAACTGATGAAAGAAGCTAACAGCCCAAAAATATTTGTAGACATGTGGCAAATTGAAGGAAAAATCAGCAAGTTTCAAGTGTCTAATTGATGTGTTGGGTCACCACATGCCACCACAACAGTTCAGGTAGAGCTTCACAGGAGGAATACAAAACCATTTTTCTAAATCACTGGTGTTTCTATGAAGGTGGTGGAGAGAGAGCTGTCTAACATGTCTGTCCGAAATCTCCCTTACAGCTTCTCACTGAGCTGAGACCTGATGACAGTGAAGACCACAGCATACGATTCACATCATTTTCCAACTCATCAAACCCTTCTGTTACTCCCCCTCTTATCCTATGAATGAGCACTGTGTCATCCTAGTAGAGACCCCTCTTATCAGAATGGAAATGTTTCATTTCAGGATAAAGGTGATCACTCAGAACAACTTTGTACTGAGTGACTAGTGGACCCAAAACTTGTCAGCACAGTGCTCCCTCCAGCATAACAGAATAAGTGAATCACCTCACTGTGGGGTTTAAGCACTCAGGCTTTTCCTTGAATTTGTTACCCCTCTATAAATGCTGAATTACCAGGCACAAATGGTAGTCTGTGTTAGAAGTTACCCTAATGATGGTGTGATCAATAATAATTATTTGGTGCTGTTCAACCTTAAAAGTAGTTTGAAGAAATGTCAAATACCCAATAAGCACTGAGTGCACCACTCTTAAAGAGTCCTGGTAGAGGTTGAGAAACATATTATCTGGGTCCTTTCGGCTGCTCCCTTATTTCCCAAGGGGTCGCCACAGTGGCTGGATATGCATATTTGATTTGGCACAGATGCCTTTCCTGACACAGCTCTCCCATTTATCCAAACTTGGGATTGGCACAAGGACTATACTAGCTTAAACCCTCTGAATCTTGGTTTGTGTGTCCTTCTGGTCTCAAACCAGGGAGCAGACAAAGGCAAATCTGTTAACCACTACCCCAAGAAACCCATTAGAATGAAAGACACAAAATCTAAGAGCTGCTGTTGCTGAAATTTAATCAATAAAGAGACATTTTTAAATCAAAGTACCATTTCTGCATTTATTTTTTCTTAGTTCTGTTGTATTGTGCTATGATTTGAATCATGTATGATTTCAGTTTATTTTTTTTTTACACTGGTTCAAATACAATGATTTAAACAGTGCTTTTATAGTAATGCAGTCCTGCCATATTAGCGCATCTATACTGCAATGTAACATGACAGTCATAATCAATAGAGGGTATTGCCACAATAATTTCAGCCTCTACACCTCCATTGTAATTGTAACCTTGATTTTCAGAGTTCACAATATGGGTCTTTTTTAGAGAAGATAACTGAAGATAAGGAAAAACGCAGGTGTAATCAGAAACATTAACAGAAACATTTTTGTTTAGCTCAGCAGCTCCAGGACTGTGCTCTTGTGCACAATGGTTCACAGTCACGGCCTACTGAGTCGCTTAATTGTGACTGAGGCATTGTTAATGTTCTTACTTCCTGTTAATGCAACTCAAAATATAATGTACACATTCACCAGAATACATTCACAGTGGTATATACATTTACCAGTCACTTTATTAGGTACACCTTGCTAGTACTGGGTTGCACCTCTTTTTGCTTTCAGAACTGCTTTAAATTTTTGCAGATTATACAAAGATGCTGGAAACGTTCCTCAGAGATTTTGCTCCATATTGACATTATAGCATCACAAAGTTAAGGCAGATTTGTCGACTACACAGCCACGATGTCAATCTTCCTATTCTACCACATCCCAAATGTGCTCTAGTGGATTGAGATCTCATGACTGTGGAGATGATCAGAGTACCAATGCCATTTTGAGATGATTCACACTGTGTTTATAAAGGGAAAGACATCGTCAGCAGCTATAACTCAGGTAGGCTGTGGTGTATAAACAATGCTCATTTGGTACTAAGGGGGCCAAAGTGTGCCAAGAAAACATCCCTAACTCCATTACATCAACACTAGCAGCTTGAACCACTGAGAAAAGGCAGGATGGAGCCATCCTTTCACACAGTTTACACCGAATTCTGACCCTACCATCCAAATGTTGCAGTAGAAATTGAGACTTATCAGACCAAACAATGGTTTTCCAGTCTTCTATTGGCCAGTTTTGGTAAGTCTGTGTGAATTGTAGTCTCAGTTTCCTGTTCTTAGCTGACAGGAGCAGCACCCAGTGTTCACATTCTGCTCCAAGGTTTGATGTTTTTAGCTCTTCTGAATGCCTTGGTTGTAATGAATGGTTATTTGAGTTACTGTTGCCTTCTTATTAGCTCCAAGCAGTCTGGCCATTCTCCACTGACCTTTGACATCATCAGGACATTTTCTCACAGAAAACTGCTTCTCGCTGGATATGTTCTCTTTTTCACACCACTCTCTGGCTGTGTGGAACAATCCCAGTACATCAGCAGTTTTTATAATACTTAGACCAGCCTGTCTAGCACTATCAACCATGTCCCATTCACAGTTAATTAAATCCCAGTTCTTTCTCATTCTAATGCTCAGCTCTTTCCTTCAGAAGGACCATGTCTACATGCCTGAATGTACTGAGTTGCTACCATGTGACTGATTGATTAGATGTTTGCATTAATGAGCACCTGACTGTATTCTTCCAGTGCATACCCAGTCTTGAATCACATGTGCCTGATTAGACCTTTAAAGAGGCTATATTAAATATAACTCTGGATCTATATACGTCACATGTTTATTTAAAAAACGCATCATAAGTGCAGAAAAGGATAATCAAGGCTATACCAATGAAACATTGTAGTTTATATTGCCATAGAGATTCAATATCCATTGAAACATTACAAATTATGATTCATTGTGCCGCTTAAAAGGAATACTTCATTAATTACTCAAATGCAGTTTATTTAACACATCTTTTGGTTTGAAATATTGATTTGAAAGGTTTGTAGCAGTTGTAGTCAGCTTGGATTCATCCCATAATTAGTGGAAAAGATGCCCCACTTTTTCCACACCAAGAAAGTCCAAATGTCCATAGAAAATTCTCAGACTTCTCCTGCTGCATAATCCACCTCTATCCATCCTTGTGCTCACCATGCACTGTTTTTTTTAAATGTATCATTGTGGTAATATTTATGGTTCTCAGCTCAAATTCCTCACATAGTAGCCTCTATCTGAACTCAAACAATTGTAAATGAATAAATATTTTCCTTTTTAAAATTGATTTTGTATGAGTTGTTTATGTCTTGTCAGGAAAAATAAATCCTTTCTGTGCACTGTGGTTTCAGATCTTAGGGAGAGAAAAAAATCATGCATATTCACAGACACACGCGCGCACCCACAGCAGTGAGCCTGGCTGATTGGATGGTGGATGGCTGGAGTTGTTATTATATAGCATCCAGCAGAGTCTGGTTTGCAGGATAAGGACATCCTTACAGGGCATTTCTCAGTGTGAACGATGAGGAAACAGCCCCCTGTGTGAGAGAGTGGATGTGTGTGCATATGCATGTGTGTGTGTGAGAGAGAGAGAGAGAGATAGAGAGAGAGAGAGAGATAGTGAGAGTTAGTGAGGAAAGTTTGAAAGAGAGGAATAGACAGAATGTGGACAGATGCATCTGTCTGCCTACACATTTTGGCTTTCAAATAGAAATCTTGGCAATGCTTGCAAAAAGTGACTTTCCCTATTGGGCTAGCCAGTGCCAAGGGTTTGCCTGCAGAGAAGGAGACTGGAGAATATGAGAGGAACTCATAAGGCTTTGCATTCTGTTACAGGAAAGCCTCCAATAAACTTCCCTTTCTCCAAAGACATCTCCATCTCTGATGCCCATGAATGGGTGTAAGTGGAGGGCCTTTCAAAGCCAAATGTGCTAGTGTAAACAAAGATTGGACACACATTGGTGATTCGTGTGCATCTGGGCCTTTGTTAATGGGCTCTCTTGGTGCCTAGTCATAACTCATTGGGGAGTGGTGTAATTCTTGCCATTTTATAAGCCATTGACAAAAGAGACACGGAAACCACCCATGAACATGAATGCCACCAACCTAACATTATGTCACCACATAATTTAAATCTGTTTCAGCGCATAGGGTGTGATGCAGGAAAAAGCAGGGTTAAACTTCTACAAAGACCGTTTGGAGTCTTAAAGATACTGCAGTGAAAGTTGGGTAACAATGCACCTATTTCCTCATTAGAAATCAGCTTACACACCAGAATTTTTTTTTTTTTTTCAGTGAACAGTTATGACAGGCAAACACTTCTGGCATGTTTTGACTTCCACCTCAGTAATGCAATCCACTCTGCTTCCTCAAAGTTCCTGGGATCAGCTGTTGCCGCTGGGGATGAGAAAGCCCAGCAGTCGCCTGAGACACCCAGGATCAGAAACTCCAAACAGGGATAACACGCTCTCAGCATTCAATGTTTTTAATCAAGGGATCAGCTACTGTGACTGGAAACAAAATGTCCCAGACAGCTATCACGTCGGAGTTGCCAGCAGGCAAAAGCTGGCACGACTAATATGGCTTGTCAGAGTGAAAATAGCCTGGTATTGTTCGCACCTTACGTGGAGGTACAGGCATAACGCTTTTGTCTTGTTCATCTCTCAGGAGTCATGCTCTAATAGCTTTTCAGGCTCATATTGCTTTGGTGAGAGGGATTTAAAGTTGGGGTCTGATATCCCAAGGAGTCTAGGGATGGAGGCAGAGCTATTCATTTATACATAATTCAGGACTAATCAAATTTACACCGCCATGAATGTGATAAATTTGTGTCTTTAAATTAAATGCTATTTGACGGATGGATTTGGGAATTATCAAATTGCCTGGTTAAGGATTTATTAAAAATAACTCAACGTACATGGACTGCCTTGTACAGCTAAAGTGTTTTCATGGGTTGCCAAGACTGCAGCTATACCAAAATATATTAGACAAATAAACAGAAATTCTAAATAGTGTAACAAATTGGTCTTTAAATACAAGCTCCGGCTGTTAGGTGATTGCAAAGAGCTGTTCTAGATTTAAGGATGCGGAGATGCTTTCAGATGCATTAAATGTTGCTATTTTCAGTCCCAAACTCTTGCAGTTAGTGTCAAAAAGACATTTCTGATGAGGACAAATACGATATCTTGTTTCTTTCACATAGGCTTTGATATTCATTATATATGATATAAATGACTGCACTTTTTATAGTTAATTTCTAACACCGAATCCATTTTTTTTAATGAAATTAAAAGAATCAACTTCTGGTGTAATAAATGTCATTTCAGCATATTCAAATAGTCCATTTTCACCTCCTTCTACAAATATTTTGAGTGGTTTTAATAGGCAAATGGGTGTTATTGAGGTCCTCTGTATTTACAGGTCTGCACTAAACCCACTCTTCAGAAAAATGCTGTTATCCAAGCATCTGTAAATGCAGGGAAAAATCTGGATATGGACCAGCAGCTGTAGTGTGTGGAAGCATAGAGGAGGGTTTGAGCTCATTTATGCCCTTGCCATTCTGGAAACGATGAAATGAGGCTGGTCCTGAGCTGGGTGAGGTCATTTTCCTTTCCTTTCCTTTCCTTTCCTTTCTCCTCTCCTCTCCTCTCCTCTCCTCTCTTCTCCTCCATTAATCATGTCTGCACACATGAAAATGAGCTTAACCCTTTACCCTGTGCAGTGCTCTACTTCCACTCAAGGACACCTTGCAAGCAGCTCTCTGCACAAATGTTCTTCCTCTACTTTTAACTAAAAACACTTTTCATTTTTGAGCCAGCTTGACTTAGCAATGGAAACATACAGAATGGAGTTTCATCCTCTCTTGTTAAGCCTGTCAGTCTTTGCTGTGAAGCCTCATAACAATTAACACTGCTGTAAATCCCTTTGTCAAATGCCTATTGGAAAAAAATAGAAATTAAAGGACTTATCCTCACCCCTTGAGTCTAACATAATTTTAATGACAGCTAAAATAAAGTATATGAATGAAACTTGGGTATATAATATATAAGCTCATGAAAAAGAGGTGCGTAGAGTAAAAGAGTAAGAAGAATGGGAAAGAAGACTAGGGCACAGAGGGATAGAAAGAGAGAGGGAGAAGTAGGAAGAGAATACATAAAGAAGAGAGAGGAAGGAAAAAGAAAATGAGCTTGGTTCCCTTTGTGGCACAGAGCTTCACCACTTAATCATCCCCTGGTCTATAAATAGGCTTTCACAGCCATGGAATATTGGTAGATTAATGGAAGAGAATGGAACGCCATAGTGCTGCAAAGCTTCAACACTTATGTTGCACTTCAATAATGCAAATTTCATTTTATTTCGCCACCAGTGTCAGAATTTTTCCTCTTTAGTTTTATCATGAGAAGTTGAGAGGAAAAATTTAACAGATTGCATCTGTCCTTCTCGGTTGTTTTTTTTTTCTTTTTCCATCTTTTGATATGTTGCCTATTTCAACACAGTCTTCAGCCTTCTGGAAGACAGGCGTTCATGCTCAAAGCCAAATGGCACCAAGTACAGAACTGTTGATGCAATGCAAACATGCAAGCATTAGCAAAACCCTCCAAAGAACAGATTCGTTTCCAAGAGCAGACTGTGGAAAAGTTCCTCATTTTATATTCCGTACAGTGCACTGCAGTTTCTTTTCAGCACCTATCACAAGTGCTCATCTCCTGAGGAATTGTTGGCGGTGTTATGGAATCACCTTGTATCTCCCTGCTCTCCTTAGTGTCTCTGTGTGTGTATGTGTGTGCATGTATATATGCATCTGTGTGCCTATATGTGTACATTCTGGGTTTGCAGGTGGTTATGTGCACGTATAGGCTCGCATCAAGAATACTTGATTTTAAAGGAAATGTAGTGAAGGTCTTATGTAGGTCAGCGAGAAAAGGAAGCTGTAAATACACTAATCCTGCACTAAAAAAACAAACTGTCTTTTTTTCTATAAATAGACATTAGTTGTACCTGTTATGCGTTTGCTTGTTAGTGTTGCCAATTATTTTGCTATAAAATTCAGATTTACTGAGTTGCGCTTTTCCACACTTTCACTTTCCTGTCAAACAACACAGCATGCGTATCACATTAGTCCCCACCATCTGCTGAAAACATATACTGTACATCTGCATAACTCACATCAAGTCATAGCTTCATGTAAGCTCAAGAGAAGAAATTGACTTGCTGTTCATTAGTGGTTTTATTCATTTTAGTCGTTTGGTTCATTAGTCAAACAATGTCATGCTTTCATAATCACTGAAAAGAAAAGAAAGTTAAAGCAGAAAAACTTCCTCTTGTACCACTGAAAACATTCACGTACATATTTAATACTAAATCTTCATTTTTAGCTGCTTTTGTGTCATTCACGTCACCATGGTCGCCTCAGTAAAACAAGATCATCTTTAATTTAGCAATACCTGTGCTTTTGCAACGCCGACAAGTGAAAATGTCTGCGAAGAGGGCCCATTACAAATTCTTCCCGATATTACACCCAGTAAAAAATGAATTATTAAACAAAAGAAATAGTAGAGGAAAATTAAAGTGATATGAAGAGGAATTTCTTCTTTCCCCATAATTCTGAGTGTGGTGGACTCGATCAGGGCTCAGTTGTTGCATGGGCATCCAAAGCAAACTTTGTAGTCACTGCACTTGCCAGTAATCTTGTCCTTATTGCGGCAAACAAATCCCTCAGTTGGATTGTACCTGAAAAAATGAGCATAAGGTAAGTTACAAATATGATTAATGTTTTTATTTTATTTTATTGTGATGATGATAATAATCTAAAACAAGAACTTGTGTTTATTGTCCAAAGACATGTATATTTAGTTAGTCAGTTATTCCAAATTGCCCACCATAAAATAATTAAAGCCCACAGAATAAAGCACTATTTAGATGTATGGTTAAATGTACCTTGTATTCTCCAGCACTTCACTCCACAGTGTTCAATTAGGCATGTTGCTTAAACCATACTTACTTTTGTTGTTGCTTTTTTTAATGATCTTATGTAGCACTTTTCTCTCTTTCTCCCAGAGCACTTAAAGCACTTTATCCAACATGCCACATTCACTTTGTTCTATGCTTTTTAAGTGCTTTCTATTTAACCATTCACACAAAATCATACTTCAATAGATGCATCAGAGTGCAACTTGGGGGATGCATGCAAAGGATACTTGGCATGCTAACTGTGGAAGCCAGGGATCAAACCACCAACCTTCTGATTAGTAAGTGACCTGCTCTACCTCCTGAGCTACAGCCACTCCGTACAACTCAAAATAGATGACCTGGTTTTGCAAAAGTACTGTTGGCAGGTCCAATAAAGATGAATTTTACTCATCAAAGTGTCTTGTGTAATTTGGTTTTCATAAGTGTAGATGTGAAATGTCTCAAACATCCATTGTAAATAAGATAAAATAATCACAAGTAAATAAATTCCTGTCATGTGTTATTTTTTCTTTCTTTTCATGACACACACATTGTTCCAGTAAAACCTGATAGTACAAGAATGAATTCTGACATTATGCAGTTCCCTCAGGAAAAATGATCATACTTACAAATATAACTGAATTCCCATTAATTGTTTAAGTAGTATCTTTAGGCAGAACATATCTAAAATTTGGAAACTTGAGGCGAGAGGTGTTGATGTTTGATCATTGGGTTGTTTGTACTACATGTGAAACTTTTATTGTTTTCTTAGGAGGCAGCTTACATGTAAAAGGTCTCCCCTGTGTAGATGGTTGGTGTCATCGTGTCAGTGGTAACAGCATCAACATACAGAGGGCTTTTGTTTTGTTTCTTCAGTTAACTTAAAATCTCCCAGTCTCCTGTTGCATCCGGATTATCGCGATTAAACCAGCTGGTCCAACACACTGCAGCAAGAAAATACAGATAAAGCATGCCTGTTCTGAAAACCACAGAACCAAAGCAACATTTTAAATGACTGTCTATACTGTATGCAATAAAAACCAGACAGAAGTCCAGTTTGTGTTAGGAGCTTAATGTTCCACATGCAGAATTTACTGATACCTCCTCCGCCGCAAAATGGGGGATAGGAGCTGAAGCGAACACGATAATCATTGCACTTCTTATTGTTGATCTGGTCTTTGTTTCTGCAGATGAATCCTGAAGTTATGTCATTTCTAAAAAAAAAAAAAGGAAAAAGGGGAGACCAGCATGACACTGACTAAGAGCAGCCTAATGGCTGTAACCACTTAAGCGTATTTGCATTTTTTAGACATGTTAATGCATGGTTAAAGGCATGGCAATCAAACTCTGTCAGCCCATCTGTCTGTCTGTTGATTTGTCACCACTGTGGTACAGGCTGAAATATCTCCAAAATACTGGATGGATTTTCATGGCATATGGTTCGTGTCACACTTTGGTGAATCTTCAAACCGTGTCCAACTTAAACAGTGAAAACGCAAATGCTGCCAATTCCATAGAATATATATCACTCACACACACTTTTTCACATATTTTTTCTTGTACTGTTCTTACTTGTAAATCACGTCCCCTGCTGCAGCCACACTGTGCTCAGATAGAGTCTTGGCTTCGATAGCTGCTGGTGTAGGGCAGATCGTTCCAGGGTTCTCTTTGCGAAGCTTGCAAAGGGTTTCCCAGTCTCCATTTGCAGAAGGGTCGCCTCTATCGAACCATTCTGACCAGCATCCTGGAAAAGGGTCAAATTAAGATAATTTAGCAACAGGACATTGAAAACTTTCCTGTAAATGTTTTCATTTGACTAAGATAAATTTTGAATGTCAAAAAAGATGGCTGTGATGTACAGTGGTGTGAAAAAGTATTTGCCCCCTTCCTGGTTTCTCCAAAGTCTTCATTTTGTTTTTCTTAAGCCGTCATCAGTGTGCTCTTAGAGTAATTTTGGTCACTCCTGGGAAGCCTTACCACTGTTCCAAGTTGTCACAGTTTGTGTATAATGGCTCTTACTTTGGTTCACAGGAGTCCCAAAGCCTTACAAATAGCTTTGTAAACCTTTCCAGACTGATAACTGTCAGTGACTTTGTTTTTCAGGTGCTTCTTTAGATTGTGGCACGATGTGTTGCTTTTTGAGATCTTTTAGCCTGCTTCACTTTGTCAGGCAGGTTCTATTTAAGTGATTTCTTGATTCAGCAGGTCTGCCAGTAATCAGGCCTGAGTGTGTTTAGTGAAACTGAACTCAGCTTTTCAAAAAATGTGGTAATCACAGTTAATTCATCATTTAACAAGAGGGGCAATTATTTTCCACACAGGACCAGGCAGGTTTGGATAACCTTTTCCCCTTAATCAATTAAATCATCATTTAAAAACTGGATTTTATATTTATGTGGGTTATCTTTGTCTAATATTAAAATGTGTTTGATGATCTGAAACATGCAAGTGTGACAAATATGCAAAACACTAGGAAATCAGGAAGGGGGTGAACACTTTTTCACACCACTGTAAATGAGAAAGCAAAATGTGATCTCCTTACGAATGTTGGTGGGATAGTAGCAGGGCTTTCCTGAAATGCAGATAAATGAAGAAACAACAGAAATTGAGACTTTAAAAATCGCACAAAGTGATCAATTAAAACGCATCAATTGTATTTCAAATACAATGAACTAGATACTTTAGAATGCGAGAAAATGAGAGTTAATCCTGTGTGATTATCAAAAAAGAGGAAAGTCCTATTTTACCAATCTTTTACAGGAAACTGATAAAAAGGGTAAAATAGCTACTCCTGTGTGATAAATGAAACCTTATTATTTTATTTGTGATGGTGTACAGTGTTGATGACTTTGTTTACCTGTCAAAATTAAATTAAATTAAAATACACCTTAAAAGATATGAAAAAATCAGAATTTCCAGACTTTTTTAAAACCACAGTCACATCAACACATTTAACACATAATCCAACAGTTTAATGTGTATTTATCTTATGAGCTATAGCAACCAATTAAAAAATATAAGCAAGCTTTCCAGATTTTGAAAATATAAAATAATACAACATCATTTTGGGGACATTGTTTGACATCACAATATAATATTTCTCCCATTTAAAAGTATGTGTCTCTGCCACTGACTACACGTTGGGCGTGACATATAGTGCAGAGACTTACCATTTTTATCCTTTTGTTCCTTAGAATTAGATTCACTGGAGGCCTGCTGTTTGCTTTCTAGTAAACATAACATGGAGTTCCAAGAAGTTACAAAGTTCTTCCACAGTGATTAAAAGACACCACACTGTATGTGATAGTGATACACAGTGTTAAAGGCTCTTACCGTCTAAATCCTTTTCTTCCTTAGAACTAGATTCATTTTCTCCTTTGGGTCCTTAGAACTGGAGCCACTGGAGGCCTGCTGTTTGCTTCCTAGTAAGAAGAATAATGTTGTCTTTTGTGATTGTCCACACTTCTCACAGATTACAGAATTGTCAAAACTGAATAACTTTACAAGGAGATACAAAGTTTTTCACCAGAGACTGAAATATAAACATTTTATGTCACATTAATCAAGTTGTCATGAAGGATCTCACCATTTTTATCCTTTGGGTCCTTAGAACTGGAGCCACTGGAAGCCTGCTGTTCACTTACTAGTAAAAAGAATGATGTTGTGATTTTGTACACTTCTGCCAGTTTACATAATTGTCAAAAATTGTGTAAAAATTGTGTAAAGTGAAACTTTACACGAACACGCAAAGCTCTTCAGCAGAGACGGAAAATATACAAATTTTACATGACATTAATTCAGCTGTCATAAAGGATCTGACCAGTTTTAACCTTTTGGTCCTTAGAACTGGAGTCAGTGGCATTTTCTAGGAAATATAAGCAGAATAATGTCTTTTGTGATTGTGCACAGTTATGATGGCACAACTGTCAAAACTGAATAACTTTAAGAAATGTTACAAAGCTCTTTTGGAATGACTGAAATAATACACATTTTATGTGACATTAACCATATTGTAATGAAGGCTCTACCTTTTTTCTCCTTAGAACTGGAGCCACTGGAAGTCTGCTGTTCGCATCCTAGTAAGAAGAATAATAGTGTATTTTGTGACTGTCTTTTGTACAGTTTTGCCAGTTCAGGTAATTGTCAAAAATTAACAACTTTACAAGAAGATGCAAAGCTCTTCAACAGAGATTCAAAATATACACGTTTTATGTGACATTAATTAAGCTGTAATAAAGGATCTCACCATTTTTATCCTTTTGGTCCTTAGAACAGGAGTCAGTGGAGTTTTCTAGTTAATATGAACAGAATAATGATGTCTTTTGTGACTGTGCACAGTTCTGATGGCACAGTTGTCAAAACTGAATAACTTTACAAAACATTACTGAACTCTTCTGCAGTGATTAAAATAATACACATTGTATTAACATTAATCAAGTTATCATTAAGGATCTCACCATTTTTATCCTTTGGGCCCTTAGAACTGGAGCCACTGGAAGCCTGCCGTTCGCGTCCCAGTAAGAAGAATAATGTTGTGATTTTGTACAGTTCTGCCAGTGACTGAAATAATGCATATTGTATTGACAGCAATCAAATTGTTATGAAGGATCTAAGTATTTCTATTGTTTTTTTTTGTGACTGTGTACAGTTCTTCCAGTTTGCATAATTGTCAAAAACAACTTTACAAGAAGACACAAAGCTCTTCAGCAGAGACTGACAATATGCACATTTTATGTATATACATAAAATTCATTACAACATTAATCAAATTGTAATGAAGGATCTCACCATTTTTATCCTTTTGGTCCTTGGAACTGGAGTCACTGGCGTTTTCTAGTAAATATAACCAGAATAATGATGTCTTTTGTTATTCTGTACTGCTCTGGTACATGGCAGAATTATCAAAACTGAATAACATTACAAAACATTTGAAAACTCTTCTGCAGTGATTGAAATGATACACACTGCACTGACATTAATCAAATTGTCTTGAAGGATCTCACCATTTTTATCCTTTGGGTCCTTAGAACTGGAGCCACTGGAAATCTGTTGTTGACTTCCTAGTAAGAATAATAATATTGTTTTTCTTTTATAATGTGATTTTGAACAGTTCTTCCAGCTTACATAATTGTCAAAAATGAGCAAGAAGATGCAAAGCTCTTCAGCAGAGACTGAAAATATATACATTTTATATGACACTAATCAAGTTGTAATAAAGGATCTGACCTTTTTTATCCTTTTGGTCCTTAGAACTGGAGTCCGTGGAGTTTTCTAGTAAATATAAGCAGAATAATGTTATCTTTTGTGATTGTGCACAGTTATGATGGCACAACTGTCAAGACTAAATAACTTTATAAAATGTTATAAAGCTCTTCTGCAGTGACTGAAAAATTATGTATTTTATGTGACATCAATCATATTGTAATGAAGGATCTCGATATTTTTATCCTTTAGGTCCTTAGAACTGGAGCCACTGGAAGCCTGCTGTTCGCTTCCTAGTAAGAAGAATAATGTAGTATTTTGTGATTGTCCACACTTCTGAAAGATTACAGAATTGTCAAAATTTCATAACTTTACAAGAAGATACAATGTTCTTCATGAGAGACTGAAATAACATACACTGTATGTGACATTAATCAAGTTGTGATGAAAGATGTTACCATTTTAAGATTGCAGAATTGTCAAAACTGAATATACAAATAAAAAGTTACAATGCTTTTCTACATTAGCTAAGATTGTCAAAAATGAGCAAGAAGATGCAAAGCTCTTCAGCAGAGACTGAAATGTACCACCCTACTGTGAAGGGTCTTACCATTTTTATCTTTTTGTTTGTCAGAACTAGGCGCACTGTCCACCTTGTATGTGTTTTCTGGTAAACACAATCATAACATTTTTTTTGATAATAATGCTTTAATTGGATATTGTTGTGAATAAATGCACTGCTGATAAATTGCAGAATTGTTAAAATTGAACAGTTATTGAGAACAACCTACCAAAAAGTAATCCTGCAATAATGGCAACAACCAACTGTAAGAAAAAATAGAAAAATAAATACACTCAACAAAAATATAAACGCAACACCTTTGTTTCTGCTCCGATTTTCCATGAGATGGACTTAAAGATCTAAAATTCATTCCAGATACACAATATTACCATTTCTCTCAAACATTGTTCACAAATCAGTCTAAATGTGTGATAGTGAGCACTTCTGCTTTGCTAAGATAATCCATCCCACCTCACAGGTGTGCCACATCAAGATGCTGATCTGACATCATGAGTAGTGCACAGGTGTACCTTATACTGCCCACAATAAAAGGCCACCCTGGAATGTGCAGTTTTTTGCTTTATTGGGGGTCTGGGGACTCAAAACCGGTCAGTATCTGGTGTGACCACCATTTGCCTCATGCAGTGCAACACATCTTCTTCGCATAGAGTTTATCAGATTGTCAATTGTGGCCTGTGGAATGTTGGTCCACTCCTCTTCAATGGCTGTGCGAAGTTGTTGGATATTAGTGGGAA
>VVHJ01052192.1:0-32642 GCA_015107715.1 Tylochromis polylepis
TGAACACTGCTCAGTCATCTTGGCAATTCACATTTGTTGGAAGTGAAGGTAAGGGCCAGTTTATCACAACCGGGAGACACCTTGAATCTACTTTAAACACTGCTTGTCAGTATTTGTTTTGTGGTGAAAAATGTTTGGGTAATACCTTGGCACTTGCTCCTTCGGTGGCTCCTGCGGGACCCTGCGAAATAAGAAGACAATTATATGAAAACTCACGCGAGCGCCACACGTGTTATTCACCAGAAATCCATAACAATCATAACCCTATCCCGACCCTTATGAAGATATACATTATTCCTGCAAATATCCCTGTGACAGTGGCTTTCTATATGTTATATATTTTTTTAACCTTTGCACTGATGTTGCCTTTCATAAAGACATGGCTGGATCCCTCTAGTCGGCAGCTAATCTTTGAGTGCGTCTTTGTTATGCGCCTTTCACAGGCTCCCCTGTTGTCGTGAAATGCTAATTTGACTTTGAAAAATAACCGCTGCCTCCTCAACTGCGCACACACGTCCTGCTGCCAATGGACAAGAGAGAGTGATGCCCTGGAGTGTGTTTTGAATAGATGATTTTGCCCCTGAGATCTACCTCAGCAAAACAGGTGACTCATAAATGCCAATACCGGGGGATGGAGGCAAATCTGGCACATGCGAAGGGTATCATCAGGACATTGCCATTTAGAAATGTCACACCTTCTCCATCCTGCCTTTCTTTTCTCCTACGACTTTGTGTTCCACAACTTTACGAGTTATTAAAGACAAAAAAAAAGGAGGGGCTAATATGAGTCACATGTGGGAGACACGGTTCAACAGTGAGTGGCTCAGTTATAATGAAGATAATTGAACCTGGGCACTGGTAACAGGCGCAGCACAGAATCTCTCTCGATTTGTGGATGAAATGAAATAAGACAAACCCTATGTGTCTGATCAAGAGTGTAATCAAGGCAATCGTGCATGAAAATAATTGGACACCCAAAACATCAGAGTTACACAATCCCCAAACACTCCTGTTTGTCCCTGGCATCAGAGCAGTTAAGCATCTGACAAGCTGTCTCCTTTAACGCATCACGGTGTTTGTGACCTTTAGTGTGTGTGGGTCACTACACAAACACACAAACGGTGTCTGGAATTGGCTTGGTCGCCTAAGGAAAAGACCATATTTCAAGGAGTCAATGGGCCCTCTAGGCAGACTTGTCCTACTTGTCAATACAAACATTCTGAAGTGCTACCTTAATATACCCCTTGTGGTCTGGTGCTGATAATGTAGCCTGTTTGTAGCAGTATGGGAGAAGATTTTGAGCAGATCAATAAAGCACAAGAAAGCATGAAATTAGTTAACACAGATGCTTTTAGGAACAATGTCGGTGTAATTGCTCTTTTTCAGGGCAGATTTCGTATTCTGCAGAGCTGGCCTTATTGACTGTTTGCTTCAATATGGTTTTGTAGTTTTAATAAATTTGTAACTTCTTTAATGTGTCTGACTTTAGTTGGATATCGTTAGAAAAAACCTTTTTGCGATCTCAGGAGAATTAATAATGGTCTAATAAAGGTTGAGCCGAACTCTGTTTTCACTGCTGGTAATTGGGTCTTATTTGCAGACAGAGTAGATGCGCAAACCAAACAAATTTATTAAGTTGAAACTAATGCATTTGGATATTTTCTATAGTACTTTAGATCTTGACCTTTTATGTAAAATCAAAAGGAAAGGGAGAGTGGCAGTAGATAACTTACAGGCAAGCGTCTGGATCCAGGGTCTCCGGGTTTTCCTCTTCGCCCCTTAGGAAAGCATAGGGAAAAAAAAGTGGACCAAGATGAGTCAATATGCAATAACAGGTGTGGCTGGGCATGCATGCTGCCAGCAATTAAGGCTAGACAGCAACTCCTGTCACAGTCTCTAATTTGCTTTTAATTAACAACAAGAAAACTGCTTAATTGCTGCACCCTGTGTGGCCCGCTACTCTTTGTTCCCTCCTTTGGTTTACTGTCTCCTTTCCAGCTGTGCAAGTCCCTCAGTGCATCAATCAACCCGAGGAGTGAATACAGTAGCAAGCAGGACAAGCCAGCCAGCGCTGTCCAGCATTGCAAAACAAAATCAGAACAAAGCCACATTTTGAACCAGTTTGTTCTGAGTTGTTCTTGACATTCTCTGAATAACAAAGCCCCCCTAGCTGTCTGAGAGTCTGTGAGACTTGGAAAAAACTGAAATGTAAATGAGATGCAATGCTATCTGAACCAAACCAAAGTTGGTTTAATTTATATCAAGAGGGTTTTTGTCCTAGTGAGAAAAGAGGATAAAGCTTTGTGGGATAGAAGCGCAGATATCCACTGGCAGAGCATTGGTGGCTCTGTATTGAGGAGTGCCTGAAATGAGTGTGCACGCACACAAAACCAATGTAAAATCGACTTATTTAAGAGATGACAATACTCTGGCAGCAATCAATGGTGGAAGTGTGAGACAATACGGAGATCTGTTTTAAGGCTAAACATGATTACATCTTTCTAATTTGAGGGTCATCATCTGACACAGTATTGCTATGTTAATAATATCGTAGTTCTCTTCTACTGTATGTGTCAGTATGGGCGACACAAAAACACTGCTCTCCTCTTCCGAGTTAGCAGCTGGGTAGATCTGTGGAGAGGGAAGGCTCAGTGGCTGCTGAAAGGAAAGTTTGGAATCACAAAGCAACGCCCCCGACGCTTCCCTCTGACATTTCATGTGTGCACACTTTGATTATCTGGGTCGAATTTGACATGTACGTTTGCCTGCAACAAAGACAGAGGAAGAAACTTCACTAAGAGCTATTGCTTTTAATCATCTGCCTGTGCTCTAATGCTCCTACTCTGTGTTTCTCTCTCAGATTACAGGATTATAAAAAGGGGAGAAGACAAAGTGTAGTACAGTAAATATTAAACTTAATAATGGCACAATAGAACCAATGTGTGCCTCCTCTCGGGAATTGTGTGCTTTCCTCTGTTCGTGCTGTTTGATGTACCAACAAAGCTCTGGCCAGCATCTTTTGATCATCAGTGTTAATGCATTTCTGAGGCTACTGTACGTGTGCTTTAATGTGAACGCGAATGAGGGCTACATAGAGAAGAGGTGCAAAGTTGAATTGCCTTGATGCAAAGAAACAGACTCTTTAAACCTTAAAATCCTTTGCTTCAAATGACTGAGATTATATATTATGTTGGAATAACCTCTTTGAAATGTAATTGAGGCTGGTTTCCTTTGTGGCAGAGTGGCAGCTGAAGCATTCGGTAAGGGCTCACGCTTTAAGATGCAGATTCAAAATTGACTTGTATAATAGACTTCTGTGTGTCACATTACAGCATTTTTGTGAGGGTGGATGGCGCTCATTTTTCACACTGATAATTCCTAGGCTGACACTGCATCACTGCTACGACTGCAAAAAAGATCAGACTGTTTGTTCTAGCCCTCTGTCCCCGCTGCTGCCCTTTCCCCTCTGAACATAACAACAAAAGCAGATTACACATATAAGTAATTTAGGTAATGAATATTTCATACGCTATTATTTCAAGTAGGTCATGAATTATGCAGTTTTCCAAACTATTTCTCCACATTTGCCCTTAAATCTCTTTTAACTCCAAAGTACGTCCTAATTTTATGCCCATGTATTTGCATATGTTCATCAAAATACATAGTGGAGCTCTGTATCTGAGGTTAACGCCATATTACCAGCAACTTTTGATCAAAAAAGATGCTAGTAGAATTAGGACCGAAGCTTAATTGCACAATTAGCAAGTTATTAGATCAGATCAGATCACAACCAGCTAAATATGTCTCCCTCACACAACCTTTTTCCCTTGTAGGAGGACATCAAAAATATTATTGTCAATTTATGGTCACAGGTGTTTATACACTAATAATGACAGAAGGATAGCAGCAAGCGTGAGAGTAAGGGAAAGTTTACAAGACAGTAGATGACCTGCTATGACGTATGGAGACAGCTCCACTAACAAAAAGTCAGGAGGCAGAGGTGGAGGTGACAGAGATGAAGATGTTCAGATTTTCATCAGCAGTGACCAGAATGGACAGGATTAGAATTGAGTGCATCAGAGGGACAGCTCAGGTTTAAGAAAAAGGTTGGAGGAAAAGGTAGAGAGGCGAGGTTGAGACGGGTTGAACATGGTAGAGGAGGGAGTCAGAGGACGTTGAATATGGAGGTGCCAGGCAGAAGAAAAAGAGGACGACCTGAGAGAAGGTTCGTGGATGTAGTGAAGGAGGACCTGCAGAGTACTGGTGCGACAGAGCCGGTTACTAGAGACAGGGTGAGATTTAGGCAGATGGTCCACTGTGGCGACCCCTTAATGGAGCAGCCATTAGAAGAAGAAGATTATACACTAATAAAAACCCAACTGATAAAAAAACCTGATCAATGACATCATATTTGAAGACAGGTCAATATCAGTCAAAAGAGACAGTATTGGTAGCAATATGGATGATTTACTGGTGTATCCTTAGTAACTATGAATTGAATATTTCACCTGTAAACCTGAGACAGCAGGCTTGTACAGAGCAGAGGAGTGTCCATATAAAACACTTGTACAGTGTACCTGTTCTTTGTGTGTACACGCTGCAAGACCTGAGAACAATCACAGCTCTTAGAATTCAGTCTTTTTGGATCTTTTGAGCTCCTTTCTCTGGGAAAGAGCACAAAAGAAATCTTTGTGTGCGGTAAATGAACCATGAGCGGCCCAGATGGCCTTCAGCTGACATTTAAAAACAAAAATGTAAACAATAGTAAAGTGGCAGTTATTTAGATGACAGCTCTTAACATTCGTTGGTGGTGTCAAATAAAAAAAAACAACAACAAAAAAAACAAAGAAAGGAAAGAAATATTAAAGGTGTGTAGTTCTTGTTTACCCTTGGGAAGTGTCCTGAAGGGCCTACTGGGCCTTTAAAGCACAACTACTTAATACTGATGTTATTTTACACACAATACAATAAATTATACTGTTCTCTGGATTGTATTGTGCTATAATGAGACGACCCTCCAAGTAACTTGACCCTAGTTTAGTAAAAGGCAGACATCTAATTTAGCCATGTACAGATTTCTATTTTGGAACTACATGTTGGATTTTTCTTTCATAGTAATTTAATATTTCTAAACACCTTCAGATAATCTTTTTCACAACAAAGTGATCCATTAAAATGACCACATCAGGTGACCTTGGGACTCGACTGATACTTTTCTGTCCAGAGGACCTCTGGTTAGTAAATCTGTGCACAGTGACAAGAAATAATTAGCGAGGAGCACAGCTGTCATCACCGTTTGCACTCAGTTGACTCCAAACTGAAACACCTGCCAGTGGCACAGCACTACAACTACCTCTAAGCAGGCATGCGTTTATTGAGACACAACAACTACAGAGGGGTTATAATTCTTTTTATAAGAGTAGTTTTTAACAATGTCACCACCTATTTTTGTCTTAATTGGTGAAAAAAAAATTATATAACACATTCGAGCATGGTTTAATAGTCTAACAAAAAACTCTGGATTCACAATTAAAGCACATTTACTTTAGCCAAACTTTACTAAAAGTTCCTCATGCTAGAAAGCTAATCTGACACTACAACCACCAACGTAAAGCTTTGATTTAACTTAAGTGTAAAAAAAAAAGAAATTCTAATTTTACATTTGATGCAAAAAATAAGTGTTTTTTTAAGTGTCCACAATGCAAGTATTCATATGAAGATTGCTTTCTAGTTGAACTGTACATGATCATTTCCCACCTTTGTATAAAGTCTGCAACTTTATAAAGTTCTCTTATTGTTTGAGACTCAAATTACGAGGAGAAAGGCCAAAAGTGGAGAGAGAAAGAAAGAAACAGATAAGGAAAAAAGCAAAGCTGTGGCACCAAAATCCAACAAAAAGCATTTTCACAAAATACCACCTGTATGCCAGTACCATATTAAACAATGCAAACACAATAATTATAAATTCAACAGAGTGACAAGCGTGCAAGAGCAGCCAGCAGTGTCTTTGAATCTTTTCTTTCAGCTAAGCCAACCTTAACTTTCTCATTTCCTTTTGTGTTTCTCCATTCCTAATTTATCTCTCCCTTTGTGTACATCATAATTCTGTGACTCCCATCTCATCCCTCTCTCCTGCTTTTCTTGTCAGCTCTCCTTCCTTTCCTGTCTCCTGTCACTCGCCCCGTTTCTCCCTCATCCAACTTCCAGCGCCTGTTGGATCACCCTGGCAATCTCTGTTGCTATGCAACGCTCAGTGTCCTATAAATTTGACAACATCCTAGTGCTTGATTATTATTTGAGCGCTGCAGTGTGAAGCCCTCCTTCAGGTCATTGCAGTAGATTAGAGGGAGGGAGAGACAGAGGAAGGCAAGGAAGGAAATGAGGGATGAGAGGGAGGGAAGGAGGCGGAGGAAGATGAAGGGATTGTGGAAGAGAGGAGAGGAAAGGAGAAGAGAGGAGGGGGAGTCGAAGAGGAGTTAGCTTTTTGAGTTAATGAAATATAGGCTGGCACGACCAAACACATATTCACATGTACTATTTATCTGCTCCACTCTAAAAACCTGCAGAACCAAACCTGCAAACCATAAGTGTGAAAAGCAGACCGGATTAACTACTAATTCAATAGCTAAAGCTGGAGTGGGCACACATTTGAGCTGAAAAGAGGAGACCTCAGTAGACTGACAGCATATTTTGAACTCCCGACTTAATCCACATGGATCCAAGCCTTGACTTGCTTCAAGTCTGCTATGAGTTGTAAAGTGTAAAAGCAAAGCACAGACATGGGGCCTGGCTCAGTCCTGCTATACAAGCCCCAATCTGAGAGCAAAGTCAACAGTGACAGTGACACACAGCAGAGACACTCCTTTATGATGACTCCATAATCCTTATCCCAAATGTCAACATGTTCTCTGAGACATTCCATGTCTCGCAGCCCATACTGGGATAACTCAGTAGTATAAAATGGAGAAAGCAGAACGTGTCGCATTTCTTAGCAATGAAGCAGATATACCATCAGAAAGTCCCATAATCCACCTGACAAATGACCCTGCCACGAAGGGTCAGTAGATAAGCTGAAGAAGCCTCCAGAAATGACCTGACACACAGTACAGAGGGCCAAAATGATGTTTTTTTTATAAGCAGGGATATATATCAATGCTGAAGACACTTTATTTTCTTGTATTATTTGATGTTTGAGGCACATTTCATCTCAAGTTTACCTCTCCACGTAAAAAATTAACTAGAGTCAGTTTAAAGTGATCTCCTTTAAATGGTTATACATCTGCATGAGTCTGTTTCTCCATACATCCAACCAAATCTTTCACCAACCTGACTTTTGTTTAGTTAATAATCAGAAATGTGACTTTTCATTCATAAGTTTGACAACACAGGACCTTAATGTCCTAAGTGGGAAACTGTCTGACATTGCCAAGCCAACTTGGTCTGCAACAATGTTATGGAGCTCACAGGAGAGATGACCTTTTCTTAACTGCAAAAACTCCCATGCCTCTCCCACTCTGCCTGAACTGAGACCCGTCTCCCTCTGGGGACATGTACTCAGGCCTCTCGAGCCTTTTTTTCTAACTGCTCTGCTGGGTTTAACAGGAGCTGACTGTTTGGCTTATGAGCAGCAGCTGCATTAGCTTAGTAAATAAATGTCTAAAAAAACTGTGAAAATGATAAATTGTCACACTATCCTTAAGCTGAACAGATCATCCATAGGACAAAGAGCAGGAGGCTGGCTGTTAAAAATACACATGATGTCTTTTTAAGGGCCACCCCAGAAAAAAAAAAAAAGGAGATGAATGCTCACATGCTTCATGCGACCACAAAAACAAGTTAGAGGAGGCTTGCCTGTCACAATATTTATTCCCCAGTGAAAATGCTCGTCGGCTCCTGGCCTGTGAAAGATGGGGAAAGGGACTGACACACGCACATGCATTTGATCCCCTCAGTCCTTCGGTCAAACCTCATGTTCCTTAGCAGCACTTACTGCATCCAGATTCAGAGGAGATCCAATTTCAGCACTCGTGGCAAACGCTAATTTATTCTGTAATTAATGGCGAAATGTCATTTTGTCCCCTTGAAGGTATTTTCTCATCTCTCATTTAACAATTTGCAGGATGAACCACGAGAATCCACACAAGCTAGGAAAAACAGCAAGTTTGTGCAGGGGATCTGTAAAAGGTTTGCAGCAACGTTGTGAGAGATTTGGTTTATTTATTCATTTTTTTTGCAAATGTAGGGCAAAGTGTTGTGATTTTGAATTTTATGTTAAGTGTAAATTAAATCAAATGGCCACATTCGCATTCTCACTGATCACGTGCGCAGTAGCCTAAGCACAGGTGCTCCTACAGTAGATGGTAGTTTCAAAATAAAAGAGAAAAAGCTGGTGAAAGGGAAACATATTCAGTAAATTCCCAGCAGCTACACAGCTAATATCCGGCAGTTGTCCAAATCTTTACCAGACCTGTTTTCACTGTGTCAAATCAGCTATCAACCTATGTGAGGCAAATATTGATCATGGTGCTTGCTTGAAATGTCACAAAACATGTTGCAGAGGACACAGCCCCACCTGCTTGTTATTAAGGATCCAATTAGAGACAGACAGTGCAAATTCCTTTTTTTTTTTTCTGGCTACCCTCGCTGGGTGCCATCTTAGGACACTGCACAAGCTCAGAAAATGCCTGGGCACTGGAGCTTGCAGAGATCCCTTGCACTTGGTAAAAGCCTCAATAAAATAGGATTTGTTCCAGTTGTTTACTGAGGGTTAAGAGGAGCGGCCGGGGCAGGAAGAGAACGGCAAAGCCGACAGCTGCCTGGCAGGGGCTCAAATGCAGCTTAGCATTTTTCACCATTCTGACTGGCACACAATGCTCTCTTTAACTCCCAGCCATCTAAATATTCAGGGACGTATAAAGAGATGGCTGACACTGCAGCCGACTTAAGACACAGCTCAGCTGGCCAAGATTGCACCTATAGTCTCTTGGCTTAAGCTTTCCATGAAGGCTTTCCTCACAGAGACTCAATCATGGACCCCGCGTAAATGGCTATTTGTACAAATTCCACTAGATGGCAAACTAGTTTCATCACAAATGTTGTGCATGGCAGGGGACAGAGCCAATGAGGAAACTGTAAGTTCTCTCTAAGAGAGGATGGATGTCCTCAATGCATGAATGTATGATGTGTGTTGGGTAACATCCCTAATTAGGGAGTCTGGCAATTAGGCACTGAATACCGCAAAAGAGATTTTTCAGTGGAGGGCTTACAAAGATGAGAGAAGAAGGAAATGGACGAGAGCAAGAAGCTGCATGAGAGCCAGAGAGTGACAATAATTCTCATACCGCATTATGCCTCTTTTCAGCTGCCACACAATGGAAGGGGACACAGGTGGCACTACATGGGTACACAGTCACAGAACACAGCATATCATTGGGTAAAATAACTATTATAGAGCTATTTCAGCAAACACCCAGCTCTTCACCACCACACAGTGTGCAAACACTGGAGCCGAAGGCAAACAGAGGAAATGCAGACAGTGGATGTCTATGGAAACTAAGCCCTGGAAGTCCCAAAGGACAATCAAAAAAATCTCTTTACAACCGCCACGTTTGTACCATATCTTCACAGATGAGTTTTAAGAGCTCATTGACTTTAACAACTTCTAAGGAGAGGAAAGAGGCTTGATGATATTATCTGAATTTGCATTTTTATGCGGTGAAGAAGTGATGATAAATCTATATTTAACTATGAGCTCAATTCCCCGCCGATCCGTCGAATGTCTGTGCAGCGATTCCGCACAAGCTGGTTGCCTATTGCGTTGGCTCCTCGCTGGGACAGCAATGCCTCTTGAATGTTCTCATCTCCTAATGGATGCTGTTATTAGTCTTGGCTCTTTCACAATTTCACAGTCTCATCTGGACTTTTGGCCGTATTATTCATCCAGAGCAGATTGCTCCCATCCTATGTTTACAGATACTGAGTGTTTCATTAATGCATTATCCAACAAGTGAATAGCAGAGGCTGGAAATCTACTTTGAATAAACCCCGGTTCATTTTACAAACCAAATATTGGAGGTCAGACAGAATACACTGTGCAAAGATCCACAGAGCGCTCTCCCCGGGTACTGTAGCCTTCGGCGAGTCTTATACTTCATATCACTTGCCACGCATAACAGATTACACAAAGGTCCCTCACATTACCATCTGCATAATATCAGGCCACTGTCAATACGCCGCTCCCTGCCATGCCATTAAAGTGGACGCTGATGAATGTATGTACCTAAATTGGTTGCAGGAGGAGAGTGTGGGAAATCAGAATATGGATGATAGGCTGCAACAGCGCGCTATAAGTGATGCAGCCTCCCACTACCATGCCTCTCTGTTCTGCAGTGTTCAGGGCAACGCCCCCCTCCCCACCGACCAGCCGTCGTCCCTCTGCGCTCCAGCTCTCACTGACCTCCTCCCTCTCCTTGGCCAACTTAGCCAAAATGGCTCCTAGATAGCAAGAAATATCCTTTTAAAAGTATTTACATTCTTGGAATTGCTCACACTACTGGATGCCTCCTCTTTCAACTGACCTAGCATGTCAGGAGGTATCTTTGCATATTGCCAGACTGTTCGGAGCCAAAGAAATCCCAATTGTTTGGATAACTTAGCCATGAGATCACGCTGTCACGAGGGGGTAAAATCATCTCGTGTCCACTTACTGTACATACCTCAACAAGTAAAGTGAATTCAGTTCAGCTGACCCTGTTTTATACATGACACTCCAGTGGCAGTGCTATGACCTGGCAGACATTGAAACAACATTTAAAGATGCTTGGAAAGCATTAGACATAGGCCTTGGGGGGGTCGCAGGCCATGAAGAATTTGAACACTAAAGCATCAGGGATACATATATTGCCTGCAGCGTCCCTGCTGAGCGGTACAACTCTGTCTCCTGAAAAAAAAGTTGTAAGGCTGTAGATGTGTGAATGAGGGCCATGCTCCAGCCAACTATAGTAAGTCTATCTAATGCTCAGAGGATGCGTTGACCTACATTACCCCTTGTTCAAGATCAGCTTTTCACATCTATGCATACACACATCGACTTACGGGCGCCCACAAAAACGGGTGGAGAATCATTAGAAAAGCCAGCGAATAAGGTGCAATCAAAGTGGCCCTCTCAAAGACCTGCCCCCTGTATTCGTCCCTGTAATTAATTGGCCAATTAATGTGTGTTTATTCTGGACACCCATGGATGTAGCCAAATTGGGGCTCTTTGGGAACGACGAGAGTCAGACAGATAAATCAAAACGCTGTGCATCTGTCCTCGCATGTGCCAAACGCTTCCCCCTGTAACCCTCCTCTTTCCCAACAGGCCCCAAATGTGAGACCTTTTCAGAGCCAATCAGGTCAAATCTTTGTTTCATCCTCCCTCCCAATGCACTTGACATTGACAAGATTAATTGCCTTGTGCACTGGGCAAACGTGTTACCCCCTGGTGTAGTACAGGTGTTAAAAGCGCGGCTCACCGAATTTCCTCAGTATGAGTTTCAACAAGAGAAAAAACAGAATAACCTGTTTCACTTTGCTCAACAAAGGGTTAACGAATCCTCACCGCCTCACCCCCCCCTTGTAAAATCACACAGGGTGTAAATCTGGCCATAAAATCTCAGCTGTGAGCCCTGCTGACCTGTAAATTCTTCTCTCTATGTTTCTCTGCCACCGAGCTCCAACGGGTCAGGCCAAAACTGTAACTACATATGGACATCACGTTACCGCGTTTAAGCACAGCTGTGAAGTCACACGCCATTGCTGTGGTCACCAACTGTGGTCACCCCTATTAGTTTAATATACCACATGAAGTTGGTTTATGGTTAAAAAGAAACTGAGTTCCAGTAAGTTTAACAGATATAAACAAAAATCAGTAGGCACAGGAGTTTCTTTACATCGAAAATATGCCCCCAAAATGTCATAACAAATACAAACAAAGCTGGTAAATGTATCACGATGACACATCCTTGCTTCTGATTTATCATTTCTTTGAATGCGGTTAAAGTTTTCCCGGTAAAACTCAAAATGTACATAGATCAGAAACATACCAGGCCAAATCTCACTGAAGGCAAAGCACGGCAAACAAAACAACGCACAAATTGTCCTCTCACATTTAAATGTGAGTCCACTAAGCAACTCTAACCTCGCCTTCTCTGAGAAAGTAATTTAGCATATCGTTAATGCGGTATAGTGAACTGGACAACAAAGAAACATGGCTCCAATCAAATAGTTGCTGTAATTTCATGCGTTTACTGTTTCACCCCAATCAGTGGCAACCTCCCGTGGAGAACTTCTGGCAGGAAGGCTGGTATTCTCACCAGGGACTCGTTACTTAATAATCTCACGCTGCAGGTGCTCTGGTAGAGGTCAACAGTCTGTTACAGTGGCTGTTCATGTCTGCCTCCGCCTATGAAGCAGCAAACCGCTGCCAAATGTTTCAGTCCCCACAAACTGAGCCATTACTCCTTCCCTATCACTGTCACTGCCTGTTTGTGTCTCTGCAGACACACACACTGATCGAAATGAACCTTAGCCAAGTCCATTAGATACAATATGAATATTATATATGTATGCTGGAGTGGCTCAATTATTTCAAAACAACATTTGCTCTGTCCCATAGAGGAGAAGCATCTAAATTACAGTTAGAGCATGCAGTTGGTTCTCAGAGAATAGCATACTCATTCAAATTAGGTTAAATGACAAAAGCTATCAACTGTGCAAGGAGGATACATAGATTTAGTTTTAAAATAGATGATTGCTATTGTATCTAATCTGACACTAATGGTTTGACCTCAGCTCACCCACATGAAGCCTTTTAAAAAGTGAGTACTAGCAAGACAGTGGTCCCCGATCTTGTGCCAAAAGAAAATGACCACCAGTTTGGTAGCAGATAAAATAACCTAAGTGTAAGATTGCGTGGCTTTTCCCTTGTCTGGGAGAAAACATTTGACCTGTAATGTACATCTAATGGACTGATACTCTTTGAGACATGTGTCAACACAAGGGTGAAGAGGAAAATATGGAAAAAGATATGCTCATGCCTTTGGTTGGGACTTACAGACAGCTGTCTCAGTCATTCAGCACAGGGCATGAATGGAAAATGTAAGCACGACTATCATTTCCAAAAGACAGCAATTACGTCCCTTGTCTGCAGAAAACTGGATCAGTCCATATTTCCAAGCAGAGACAAGACAGATGATCTTTTCTGCTGTTTTGACAGATTATATCTGCGCTACAGTAAAGAGCCCAGGCAGCTGCCACTGATGTTACTTTTTCAAAATTTTTGACACAAGCGAAGGACTTAAAGTGTTTCTGCAATACAATTACTGACGTGCACTGATCTGAGACTATGATATCAGATGATATGAAGTGATGACAGCTGATGGATGTGATGCAACAGCAGCTGACGTTTTGAGGTGAAGAATTGTATCGTTTTACAGATGCCATTAGCTTAAGGAGATTCTCTTAACTGAGAAATTGTCTTCCAACCCACTAACCCAAGTAGTGAGCATCATCTTCACACTTAAGCTGTTATCTAGTTTCATTTGACTTCCGATGCAAGGGTCAGAGGTCTAACTACTCTCAGGTTCAGAAACCCAATGCTCCATCCTGTTGCAAGTCTGCTGTCACAGGATTCGAAAGTATTAAATCCAGTTTTATAAAGAACATTACTCAGCAAACAACAACAACATTAACTTGAAAACCATCTTTACATTCATGAGGATAATGATTAAGGGGACAACTGCTGTAAACACACAACAACTTGGAAATAAATAATTAATGATCTGGTGCACACTGTAATTAATACCCATGGTGGTTCTAAATGCACAAAGTCATAAAAAGGGAACTGACTCAACAGAGGATGAAAAACCTGTTAGTAAAATCAAAGCCCTGTCATCTTACAGCTCAACTCTATAATGTTTCTTCAGTAGGCATCAATAATCTGACTGGATTCTTTTATCAGCGGCACTCATGTGCCGCATCATACTATTTAGTGAGAAATGATTCCTCTCGGATTAAAAGTCCCACTTTTAATGGCTTTTCCCTCCACTTGATCATCTTGCGTTGCCTGCCTAGCAAAGACATCTAGGTGTTTTCTTCATTAGAACTTTTTGTCCTCTCTTATCTCCCTGACATATGAGGCAGGTATCTTCTGTGGCACAGAGTCGTCCATCCATATTTCCAGCTGAGGTACATGGGCAAATATGTGCATGAGAACCGCTATTTTTGCAAAAATAGAAATAAAAATAATAAATAACTGAAAGGCAGTCAGCTGAGAAAGCCACCCCTTACCTCATGGTAGATTCTTAGCGGCATAGTACACATATCGCCTTACCTCATGCACAATAAAAGACGCCCACATGTTTATTACTGAGCTGCTAGCCCACCAGCTAGTTATCCATATACTTACTAACTGTGTCAGGTAGTTCACTGTCTAAATAAGAGAAGCGCATAAATAACCAGCTAACTAGATTTGAATATACAAACGAATGAATAAATGAGTAAGAGGATCTTGCATAATTCATTTGAAGAGAACACATCTGTAGACACAGCAGTTGCAATGTTCTCCTTCCTCTAGGGCTTGCTGGAGTTTCATCATCTCTGCACTGGTATAGCTATGTCTAATAAGAACAAACACTGTGCAGCGCAACTGTCAGATGTGTGCATTTTCTAAAGCAGGAGACTAGGAAACCTTGACATGGCACAAGCCCTCAGTTTATTACAGGGGGATTTCAAATACTCTGTTTTTGCAGTATTTACATTCTGCAAAATGCATAAAAGGAAATAACGTGTTGTCTGTCAATAAGGGAAATTCAATGTGCAAAGGAAATCGCTTTAGAGTGCTTACCAGTGGTTCCAAAACATTTAATCAGAACATATGACTGTGCCGCTATGCTGTAAGGCAACATCACATCCTGTATTTTTCATAGAAAACCCAAGAATTAACACGACATCTGTCAGTGACTTTACCCAGGATTTAAATGTATTTCTATATACAGGTACATTTATACCACTAATAAGGCTTAATGTAGTGTTAGGCATGGATTAAACCTCCAAGACCCACCTTGCACAGGGGGATTTCTTAAGGTGATTACTTATTAATCCACAGGAACCTACTGAGTTACCCAGAGACCCCTGTCAGCTCTGAACCAACTCACAACCCGGAGCCAACTACAGAAGCAGGGCATGCTGGGAAGTCTTGGCACAACATGAATGAGCCATGCTCACTCTGGTGCTTCTATATGTGTTGATGTTAAGGATAAATGTGCACTGACCAAATGTGGGTTTTCAGACCTATTTTGAGCAGATGAAATGATGGAGTTTGTTACTTTTACAATTCTTCCCGACTCTAAATCGTCACTTTAATATGAATTTAAAACTTTATTATACAGTCCCATGGAGTTATTGAGGACATGAAGCAGACTCCTCTCCGTCCTGCAAACTTAGAATTTTGATAACACCAAAAGATTTTTCCCCTTTGGTTCCTTTCTGCATGCATGTCTTTCACCTCCTCAACTTCTGTAGGACAGAGCCAGCCTATAGTGACAACCCAGCACTTAGCACATCATTACAGAGTGTGATGAATATTTTAGCATGCAATAGTCAGTGGGGGGACATATCCCTTTTTACAGGTGCTCCCTATCTTCGTTTTTGATCGGCTGTAATGTACCACTGAATCCCAAAGTCCTACTCTTTGCCTGCTATTCTGTGTCAATTCCATTCATAATAGATAGAACCAAGTCATTCACATTACCATTAATGGCGATGTGTAATGTAGGGGCAATACATTCCCATAAACTCCTAGACATGGTTGGACTGGCTCATACCTTCACCCTGACAAACTTTAAATAGCTCTCTATCATGTTAATAAGGTGAAATAAAGACAGTTAGGATCACAGGGGTCTGGGTGACTGATATTCGCTCTTGCATATGTTGCTTTAAGCTTCGGAGAAGGAGCAACGCAAACGGCATCCTTCCTCTTCTCCACCACCACAATGCCCTCCACATCTCCTTCAAGTAAAGCTAGATGGCTTAGAGTGGTTGTATTTTTTTCAACAACAAATTGAAGCAGACAGTTTGAGAGATGGTCTGGCTTGAATCTAAGGCTTTGTGAAAGCTTTCCACTCCCGGCTATTCTATGAAGGTTGCGGGGCGGTCAGTCTACATCAAGATATTCTGCATCAGTCGTACAAGCAGCTACGGCTCTCATAAAACCAAAAAGTTGCATGCATGAACGAGAGTTGCTAATTAGACGAGAGTCTCCGGCTGTATCAGTAGGCCACTCACTGGCCCCTGATAATGATCCATGTCCAGCTTCCTAAAATAGGAATATCAAACTGCAGAAGTACAGGTTAGTCAACAACTTGGATTCCATGTGACTCCTCGAGCTAAGAATAAGCAGAAACCTTAGCGCGTTAACAGTTCCCATGAAGTCAGCCAGTCATCAAAGACAGTAGATCAGGATGGTATCTTCAGCAACAACAACACCAGAGAGTCTGTGATCGCCTGTTTAAAGCCCTATGGGAGTTTTACCTGTAAAATCTTCAAAGAAATAGCTAGTGCAAAAAAATATTATGGGGATATAGGAGATAGGGATATAGGAAGCCAAGAAGCCACAACATCAAACACAGAGAGACTCCCCTCTTTCTTCTAACCCAATTATGATTGAATGAAATTGTATTCCAGAAGAAAAGCACACACCATAATTGATGTCTCTGACGCTCAGTCCCTTTGACGCTGTGCCACTACTTAAGTCAGGCTAGGTATAAAATAACACAATGACTAATGAGGCCGAGGAAGCAAAAGCATAAAAAAACAACAACAAAAAAACCCATCTGCACTCACTGAGATCACTTTCGTTGACCATGACTTCTCTCCCTCACAATAGAGTCAGATACTTCATGCATTTTGGGAAATGAGCCATTGAGAAATAACACAGCCGATAATAGGTCATAAATTTATAATGGTATTGGAAGAAGTTTTGAGTCGGAATGCATTTACACACAGAAGGGTGGAATTTTTGAGATGCTCGTGTCCAGATGTCACGAGTATTGTGCATCATCTTGGGTTCGCCTTAATCTGAAAAGAACATTTGCCTGACCTACTTATGCGTGCTCTACAGCTGAACCTGCTATATATTTTATGTTTTGCTGCAGTGAGCCGAATGTTTTCCCGCTGTTTTATGACCATTCTCTGTAAGACAAACACCAACATTGAGTGGCATGAAGCAGCTATTTTTTGATCACAGGCGAGTGTGTTCACACCGAGTCAATAACAGCACACACAGAAGGACATTCTCTCCACCTGTGCCTGAGAGCTGCCTTTCAGCTGTGATGGCAAGGAAAAACAACATTCTTACTCTTGTTCAAGCTTCTAACCACCATATTTTATGTTTATCTATTATTAATATCAGAACTTTACGCATGAATTAACAATGCTCCAAAACAATTAAAGTATAATCATAATAAAAATGAATAAAAATTGTATTAAGTGCACATTTTCGACAGCAAAATCCTGACACTTATATTTCTAAACACAGTTATTAGAATACGAGTTGACAAATAAATAAATATATAACATTTCAGTTGATTCAGTAATGGATGCTGTGTCTGTCTCAAATCAAGCTGGCTTTTTTAAGAAACCAAATACTGTCACCCAATGGGACTGAACCATGTGTTCTGCCAGTGATATTGTGAGAGTGTGTGTGTGTGTGACCCCTTGACCAGTGAGCCCATTCATTAATTGTCATACAGCTAGCCCACACCAACCCTTCTCCTTTTGCAGGCCCATTGCAATCCCCTTGCCACAGATCATCTTTGCCTCCTCTAAGACAACAACAGCCGCTCAGCTGCTGCCTGGCCTCTCCCCAGGCCAGGTCCTCTCAGTCAGTACAACCACAAACCAGGCCACACAACTGGCAATCTGTCTCTGTTTACTCACCCTTTTGCCCTCTTTCCCCGGTTCCCCTGGACGACCAGGCTCTCCAGCCGATCCCTAGGGAAAGGACATCTATCATGGTGAAAAGGCTACTGCAATTGGCAAAGCAGAACGATACTAGAACTTGTTTCTTGCGAAAACCGATGCAGACAGGTGTTTGTGCCACAAGTTCTCAACAGACCAGTGGATTGCTAGTGGGTTTATTTACAGTGATAGGAAATACAGCATGAGCTTAATTAGAACTGCATGAAAAATAGAACACACTAGATATTGCTGTAGCTTTCATTCTCACTTCTGAATGGCTTTTACATGAATAGTGTCTCTTGAATGGGTAATTTGCAGCCTCAGTTGATCAGATATTCATTCCATTACTCTACAAAATATCTTGATAAGAAACTATTAGCAAGTTAATCAAGGTATCTGCTGAGCAATGTCTTGTGCAAGGGCATGCATATGGTGCTCTGGTAATTGTCTGCTAAACCAAGTAGCTGTACATTACTGAAAACATGCTATGCGCACCTTCTGCAGCAGCAAATTCAAGAACAATATTTGTTACCTTCTCTCCTTTTTCACCTTGGGGACCCTGAAAATGGCAAATTATGACATTTATGCTTACAAGAAAAACGCAACTAAAAACACAATAGTACAGGATGCCTCGGAGAAAATGCAATTAAGTAAATTCAAAGTACCTGATCTCCTTTCAGACATTCTTTGTCGGCCTATGATTCAAAGAAATAGTAATTAAAAAAAAAAAAGCACTTCAGTCAGTTTGAAAATGCAACACGATTCACATAGTAGAGGATAAAAACACATGCCACACAATTGGTCATGAGATAATTATCCTTGACTGGAATGACCTGTAGAGAAATGAGGGCACGACTGCTACAACCCTCCTGACACCCTGCTGTTCACTGTCAAGAAAGACCAAATGGAGTTGTCTGAGAATGAAAACAACACCACGCACCACATCTCTGCTTTCAAATACAACTCAAATAATTTGTGTCGTCTTTCAATTGGCATCCACAAGTCAAAGACCGCTGATTTTCTTTACAGAGACAGCTGCACAGATGCACATTCATGACGCACGTCTTTCAAGTCAGTCAGACGCCTCATGCAAAGTAACAAAAGAAAAAAAAAAGCTAACGAGAAGGCTGACAACTCTCAGACTTTTGCAGCTGTGTCCATAAAAAGAAAGCCAGCTCTGACCTGTGACACTCTCAACAAAACATGACTCAGTCCCCTGCAGTTGTTTTGCTAATAAATCAATTATTCATGTACAATGGTACAGTGGTCTTTGGTTGGGATTGTTAGCACAGAATCTCGACAATGGCTAACAAGCAGTACAATGCAAATCCACTGGCAGCATGTCTGCACTAAAAAATTCCTCCCAACGTTTTCTGCTCACGCTCGCGGACCAATTTACTGGCATGATGCTAGAAAGTTTGCTAAAATCTTGTTTGCCTGTTGGAGAAAGACTGTTACTTTGCTTGTCCTTATAAATGGGAAATTAGCATTAGAGAATAGCTAATGAATGCTGGCAGTGTTCTGTGGGCATTGTAAGCACTTTGGTGACATAAAAGGGGCAGGCCAGAAGCAGTGGGACAGAGTTTTTGTAACAGACCAGTGCTGATTAAAACTGGCAGGCTGATCCCCTCATGATATGCACATAATTAGCTAACCACCCGCAGTATACCTTTACTTTGTATCAGCAATCAACTGCCTTGCAACAACACATTAAGCCTACACACTGTGCCCACACACTCACAATACAGTTAGGTCCTTATGTTTTTGGACAAAGACACATTCCTTTTTTTCTTGTTGCAGACCTCTGCACACCTCTGCAGTACATCTGAAATTAAAGAAGCAGCATGTGATTGAAGTGCAGATTTTCAGCTTTACTTCAATGGGTTTTACAAAAGGATTGCATTAACTGTTTAGGAATTACAGCTATTTTTACACACACTCACTCATTTTCAGATGCTAAAAGTAATTGGACAGGTGAGGCTTGCTCCCATGACAAATTAAGCAGAACTTTCACCATTAGGCTGAAAAAAACAAAAGCAAAATAAACCTATAAGCAACCCAGCAAAAACTTTAGGAGCGGCCAAATCAGCAGTCTGGTGCATTGTTAAAAACCCTGAATGCACTGACCAGCTCACCAACAAGAAAAGACCTGAAAGACCACAGAAGATAACTAAAGCGCACAATTGCAGAATGTTTACTTGGTTAAGGGAAACAAGTTCACAGCATCTAGTCAACTTGAAAACACTCTCTAGACAGTAGGACAGGGGGTTAGAGTGGGCCAGAATGATCTGGAATGGCGATCCAATACCTTCGGTTAATGAGCAATTAAATGTGATTGGCAGGTAATGCATATTACTCTTGAATCAGTTAATTTTTTTGTGTGCAGCAGCCTTGCCTTACTTTCGGTGAAGGTGCGGAGATACTCAGTAATATGCTCAGTAATAAAAAAAATAATGACATCCCACGGCCTGCTTACACCTTCAATACATTCTTTTTATTCTCCTTTTCATCCAAGAGATGATTCATGGTGCAGATGTAAATAAAGTCTCAGTTGCAGTACTCATCATCTATCTAGTGTTACACAAGAGGAGCCAGCATAAACTGATTAACATTTTTTTGTAAGTGGTAGGTAAGAGCTCAACAAATATCACCAAACACACAAACTGCATCTGCACAGTTTGTCATAAAATGTGTCTGCTAGGAAAAATGTACAGCTCCTGTATGTCTTAGGCAGAGAAAGTTCGTGTGCGACACTGTCCCATCTTTCGTGGGACAGCGAAAGATGAGACGAAGACGAGAGATTATTCTCAAAGGTAAGCACTGCTCAGCAAGTCAAATTTTATGAACTGGACATTTAAATCTTGCATGCAACGTCTGCATACACCTCAGTTCTTAAATCAGATATTCAATCCAAATGCGACATGCTGCAGAATTATGTTTTTGTGAAATTGCTTGCAAAAACAAATTGAAGCAGGTCTTTACCAAATTTGTGTTACTCAAGCTGATTAGATTAACTCACTGAATATTGAGTGAATATCAGAGTACCACCACAGGTCAGCTTGGACAAGAAAAATATATTGGACTTATTATGTGACTGATTTCTAAGTGATTCTTTTCCCTGTCCTGCACCACCACATCCGATCTCCGTTCCCCCATCTGCCAAATCCCACTAACCCTCTGAGGTAGCTGTATCATTGTCAAAGTCTACAACAGGGCACAAAACCACTTGTTGCAATCAAGAAAGGGAACATCAGATTAGCCTTTGCTAGAAAACATCTACATGAGTGTGTACAGTTCTAACAAAAATAATAAATAAACAAATATTTGGAATTATGGATCCGCAATAATGGGAAGAAAAAAGCTATGAAGAAGGAGAGAAACACTCTGTCAAGATTGGTGGAGACACTGTTATGGCATGGGCATGTGCTGTATGGCTGCCAGTGGAACCGGATCACTAGTGTTTGCTGATGATGTGACTGCTGATAGATGTAGCGGGATAAACTGTGAAGTGTACAGGGATATACTCTCTGCTCAGATTCAGCCAGACATTAAAAAAAAAAAAACTGATCAAGCAGCACTTCACAGTGCAAATGTGTACTGATCCAAAACATACTGCAAAAGCAAACCAAGAGTTTCTCAAGGCAAAGACATTGGATATTCTTCAGTGGCCAAGTCTGAGCTCAACCATATAGATCATGCTTTTCAGATACTGAAGACAAAACTGAAGGCAGTAAAGACCTACTGGAGCATCTCAGTGGAAGATATATGGCATTTGGTGACGTTCAAGGTTTCTAGACTTCAGGCAGCATTGCTGAGCCTTTGAAAATGAGTGTCTATGTATAGGAATGTCTGTGATTCCTAAAAAGTTAATGCAGTAGTTTAATTAAACAACGTGTATTAAAGATGAAGCTCTGCATTCTAATCACATCATTACTGTCTGATTTTAAATCCACTGTGGTGGTGTACAGAGGCAAAACTACAAAAACTGTGTTATTGTCCAACAAATTATTGACCTACCTGTTCATACTGTAGGTGACTATACAAGTAAATACACATAATGTATATGTGGTCTGCTACAGCTTCTGTTTGGTTGTGAAGTGGAACTGGTTTCCAATTTTATGTTTTCTTTCTGCTAGATGTCACCAGACAAGAGAAATATATAAGATGGAAAGACGTAAACCACTGTGTCATTTCTCACGGGTATCTGTAAATGCACAAAGTCTGCAGGGACAGACACCATTCCAGTAAGTGCATATCTCACCCATGTAGGATACAGCCAGTGACTACCTGTCAAACTCCACACCCAGCCTGAGGCTTGGAGCTCCATTCTTCTCTGCCTGGCTGCTCATGCCTATCCTTTTTGGCTCCAGTGAAACCGCCCACTGAGCCCTATCTATCTGCTCCTCGTTTGACCCATTCCCAGGCGATGGTAATGTGACACAGAGAGCGCTCACCGGAGTGCCCCACTTTCCATCTCTGTGGGCCAGATGTTTTAACACTCTGTGTAGAGCCTGCCAAAAGGCTGTGGTATTTACAAAGCTCGGTTTTGCCATTTCGTGCATCTCATTTCATACCCTCATAAGTACATTTTAACATCACCACTTTATTTGAACACACACACAGATGGCATAATGAGATGTAAATGAACAAGCGTGAACTCACAGGCAGCCCTGGAGTTCCAGGCAGACCCGTATCACCCTGTAAGAGAAGACAATAATTAAAAATAAATAAATAAATATGTAAAATGCAGAACATTACCTCTTTATCCTACTCAGCTAAATTTATAAAATCTTTTATTGACTGATAAACATTTAACCTAAAGGCCATCTATCATGTTTGTGAGAAAAAAAACCCTGAAGGTCAGCTCAAGTAAGATGACATTTCATAGCAGGAATATTCAAATATAAGCACTATGTAAGGTAGAAGGCTATTACCTGGTATTTACACTATGTCCTTACATGAAGCATGTCTGATGACTTTCACACTGGCAGGTGGGCCATTAAATGTGACAGGCTTTAAAACAAATGCAGGCACACTACATCATGAGAGAGCTTTGTAGCATTAACAAGGGGGAGGCATGACAACACTGTTCGGTGACTGTTACATACAGGCGGTCACAAAATGTCATATAAGGAAGGAGTATATGTCTTTTGATACCAACATAATCCAATGTAAGCAATGAGCTCACATCCTTTTTGCTGACTGTCTTGTTTTCTTCTTTTTTTTTGTCTTTTAAGATAAAACTTGTGAATCACTGTTCACTATTACTGCCATCCTATCCCCTCTTCACTGCAGTCCCAACATTTATAAAGCACTGAGCTGAGAAATAGATGACTTTACAGCTGCCAATATTCTTTTATCAGATGTGCATGAAAGGGAAAAAAAAAAAGAAGAAGGTGTTTGTAGTTCATATCCATTTTGTTGTCTAAATGAATGTCACAGCTAAAATATGCCTGCTATGGGATATTCAGGGGACTCATTACTTTATGCTTCCAAATCTGCCTCTCTCTGTCAGCTTCCATACAAACAAACACTCTCTCCACCCCCTCTCTCACCCTCCCATCTGGAAAACAGGATAAAATACGCTGTGATTCTCTGTTGTCTTCACAGAAACACACAGACCTCATTATAACTTCAAGGCTGGCAGACAGTGCATTGCACCTACAATTATGCGGTGAGTTCTACCAAAAGGCAAGAACAACAACAGCAAAAAGAAAAAAAAGGGGAGGAAAAAGCCCTAATAAGGGAAGAAAAATAAAAGAGCAAGAGATATGGCAACTAATTACAGGAAAAATAATCCCACTGTGGCATGAAAAGAAAAGTTTAAAAAGACCAATATTTTCTGCATATTTACAAGAGTTAATCTAATTCATGTCACTGATGAGAACAAGGTTTTGCATCAAACTCCTGTCTTAAACCCCAGACTTATGGAACTAGCTGTAGCCTGCTGTGCAGGGCATACCTATGCAACTACTGCATTCACAGTATTAAAAACCTAATGTCAAATACTATTCCTATGAGTAGTCCAGCAAGCTGCAGGCAATGGTATGCATTTCCCATTTCATCTGTAAGCTTCAGTATCAGAAAAGACCTGTTTAGAAAGGGAAAGATAAAGGGATTTGTTGGGTATGCCCATTACAAAAATATATCACTTTGAATATATAAATACTCCACAAACAGAGTGAGTGGAGCATTTTCCCTCTGCCAGGATAAAAGCTACTCTATATGACCATCAATAAGGTCTTTCTAAGTTATGAAAGCCATAACAATACCCTTTAGTTTGCCATGTTTGGAGTAGCAATTCACAGCAGCATTTCAAACAGATGGACAGCCACATTATCAAGACTGCAGCTCATGAAAGTAAAGCAGATTCCCTGATGACAGAAAAGCAAATCACGAAAACGATTATTGTTCTAATGTTGTCCAGCCCAGCATGTACGGCAGACTCACTCACTTTGGTTCCTTTCGGACCAACTGGCCCTGAGTCACCTTTCAAACCCTGGGGACAAAAAAATATACAACACATCTTTTCTTCATTTTTCGTTTTAATGAGAATTATGGAATTTAAAAAAACGTAATGAAAAATACCCAAAATGTCAGTATGTTGACACTCAGAAAACAAATCTAACATGCAGATGTGAGATTCTCATGCCTGTCACAACTGGTCAATGAGAAAAGAGCAGGTAATGTCAGTCACAGGACACTCCATGTAGCCAAATTCTGGTGAGAGGCTCATGATTAGCTGGTTACACTGTCTCTACCCCCCCAGCCCCTTCCCTCTGTGTTCCCTTGTTGCACTTAGGTTTAGCAAGGACAGTGGCTGTCATTGCTTTTAAACCTTGAAGCAAAGAACCTGGGGGTGGGACTGAACCAACGCAAGCTCGGGGCAAAGTCAAACCTTTCGGTGGTGAACTGTGAAAGTAGGAGGACGGCTCAGATGAAGAGTGATAGCTGATGAATGAAGCTTGACACATATTGACAGGATAAATTTGCAGCGAGCCTTGTTAGGTGTGACACATTTGGGCCAGTAGCACCAACTCTTTGAAATAGGTTAGGGGGGAGCAGGGAAGATTGGGAGCGTGAGCGGGTTGTAAAATGACTCAGAAATACAATAATTTGTCATGGTTAAATTTAGAGTCAGATAGGCTATTAATAGTGAATTATATATCTGGAGAGGATGATTACCTACCCTTATCACATTAAGTCTTGCTACCAGAGACATGGCAAATTCATTGCCTGTTCCCTGCAAGCCTTGTCTTAAGCCTTACTATTCAGAAAATAGACGCCTTGCTAACAGTGGTGGAAAGTTATTTTCTGTAAGATAATGACAGCTACAGTGAAGCCTCCCTTTAAGTTGCACCAACAGTGAAATGACAACGACATGATTTTATCAGACTGCATCAATTTATGTGGTCCCTCAGCCCACATGCACTGTCAATAATAGAACAGCTGTCTCATAGTTGCACATGTGTGAGCTCAGTTCTTTATTTAAATCAACAGCCTAACCACTTTGCTGGGGCAATCTGACACAAGGGAATCCAGAAGCAAATTCCCCTCTTCAGTGTTACCAGAGCTGTGGCAGAAATTAAAGAGCATCGGAGCGCAAGGCTCATTTGATAACAAGGATGAAAACAACTGCGGATTCTGTCGATATGAGAGAACTTATTACAATGAAACGCCTTTTGTAATATAAACATGTTTTCTTGTTATTGTGATCTGTAACAGCTATTTTAGAAAAGGAACCATTAGGCGGGCATTGCTGCTTTTCACAGCTCTGTGTTTTTGGGTTGCTGAGAAATTTTACGCACGTATCTAACATCACATCACAATACAATATTTGCAATTTGACAAATTCTTGTTGAGGTCATTTTTGTTTTGAGGTTTAAATCTGGGTTTGTTATCAAAAGAAGATGATTTAGAAATCATTACAGGTTTCTCACTGACAAGTGTTAGGAGATGTTAGAGCTGTGGTTTGCATGGCTCTGAAACAGTAAGCTAACAAAAGATATTTTAGTATAGCTGTGCTTAAGTCTAATTATGAGCCATTTGTTATCACTCCTCCATACAGCTGAAATCTATATGAGTGCAGGACATTATAGCTACAGGCAATTTTCTTTTCAGTTGTCTAAAGTTTAAGATTGACTGAGACTGTTTTGTCAATCCCACGCTGCTCATTCCTGTAAGCCACTATTAAAAGATCATTAGCAAGCTCTAACAAAATGTTATCGCTCTCCTCTTCATTCCCACAGAGGATCGCTCCTAACCTTCAGACTGCAGCCCTCACTCACAAAGTTATGGAAACATATGACTTACTCCTGCCATTTCCAATAAATTTGTACATTTAAACTGAATAAGCCCCATATATTGGCATATTTTATGACAGTGTCTCAGACTACTTTGTTTGACTTTATTAATTTTGAATTGACATGGATCCAATGCTTTCCACTACACTGACACAAGAAAGTGATAAATTGCAAGTTGTTTAAAGTGATGATGTAGCATGCCAGCCAGAAGTCTAAATAATCATCAGTTTCACAGGATTCATAATGACCCTGACCCATGGCATGCCACACCACTCAGAAGAATAAAATTTGTTATGGTCCCAGAGTCTCGATTCCATTGTTTTGAGTTTTGTATTTTAGGTTTTCTTTTAGATTGGTTCTTTGTATGCCTATATTGTCAGCTAGTTGTTGGTTCAGTAGTTGTAGAATTTTAAACATTTTCCTAGTGTTCAATCTATTTTTCTGGTATTAGTATGGAATTTTAGCTATCAGCGTTTTTCTTCTGTTATGATGTTGTTCATTTTGTGTTCCTGATAGTGACTTGTTTCTTGTGTCATCTGTTTAGTTTTACTCCATCCCCTGCGTCTTTGTCTTGACTGCCGTCACCTTTTTCTTGTTTCTCAGATGTTTCCAGTCCCCTCAGTAATCCTTGTATAAATAGCAATGTCTTTCAGTTGTTCCTTGTCATGTCATACTGCGTAGTTGCCTGTCTGTCTCCCTGCTGAGCTTCCTAGATTTTGGGCTCTCAGGATTTTCGACTCAGTTTTGCCTCCATTTTGGATCTATGTTTCCAACTTCACCAGCTGCAATAAAGATTTGCCTTCCGGTTGAGGTCTGCTTCTGCCTGTGAGTCCTGCATTTGGGTCCTCAGACTTCAACTTCTCAAATATACAACATGATTAAGCCAAGGAGTGATACTGATGCATTTCTTTAATACAGTATGAATAAAACAGCAGGATTTCTTTGTAATCTTATATTCGTGTCAGGCTGTTTACATGAATGAATGATTCATTAATTCTGAACTTTCAGAATTTTAAAATTTCTTTACAATAAAAGGGGAAAATTTGAAGGCTTTTAATAGGAACTGTGGCCTTCTGCTGCACTTTTTTCTCCCAACTGTAGACACAATGTATTTACTAAAGAGCTGACAGGGAACTGCCATAATTCAAACCGAATAATACAAGTGGAATAAGCTTCTGTAAAGTGGTGAGCTATTTTTCCAGTGGCACCACATGTTCTTGTCAAAAATTCAGAGCAAACAAAAACTGCGTCAGCCCACAAGTCACTCTCTCACCTTATTTTGAATTATAGTCATTCACACAGTCAAACTAAGCTCTGCAACTGCCATAACCAATCTACGAGCTACAAAAATGTTTCCTTCTGGTAAATATTTTAATTAAAAACTTAACAAAGTAGCTTTACAGACAAAAGCTAGACTGTCTTAATTCTTCCAAATACTAAAAATACACACTGTAGTAAAAGACACTTTGGCTTAGAATGTAAATTTGCTTGATAGAAAACTTGGCACATCTGTGCAATTGTTCAGATGACTGACCTATAAAGGTTTATAAGATATGCACTGCGGGTCTACACATCATCTGGAAAACAACCAGAGCAATTAAAAAGAAAGCCTTCGTATTTTTTTGGATGACATTTTTGGCAGTCTTGCAAATTTTTCATTAAGTGTTATTCACAGATGTACAAAAATGAAAAGATGGAGAAAAAAATGTACCAATTAATAAGCTTTTTTCTTGTTTCACATTTCCCTACAGCCATTCAAAGTACAATTCAGAATTTTACTTTGAATCTGTTAACTAAAGCTTTGGTATTAAATATCCATAATGTGACCTAGTGGATGTCAAACTACAGAACCAGCATCCCAAAACAAATTAAACTGGTGCTTTGAATTTACAACAAAATTGCTGAGCAAAACAGGAGTTAATAGAAAAAGATTTCTGTTTCTGCCATCTCCGTTAGGATATCAGAAATTCAGACTAACTATCTTAAATAGTCTTTTTAATCAAAATGGATATGGGACCACTTTTTCCTAAAGCACACTGACAAATCTTTTTTTTGGGTGTTGATGTTGTTACTGTTGTAAACACTGTACATCTTGAAATCTACCAGTTTTACACAGTTGTCAGCGTGTAAAGCTATCCCAGAATGCTCTCTGAGGTAAAGTTAAGTGTTAGACACAATATATACGTTTGTTAACAGAAAAATGGTCAAATCGGTAGAAAAGTGGTAATTAAAAAGAAAGAAAAACATACTAGTTTGCCAATTTAATATTTGAATTTATACACCTATACTTCTTCATTATATGTCTTTGCAAGACTGTGCAGTTTGAGCCATTCATGTATACAGTAATTACATGAAATATCTCCAACAATATGTAAAGTGATTTTTAAGAACAAGTCCGTTCTTGATTTATTTCAAGGAATGGATAAGATACTAAGTCAAAAATAAAAAATTAATTAAAATGCAAATCAATGAATGTAAGCGTTAAAGAAGCAGTACTTGAGCGATTGTTCAGAAATAACGCTGTTTAAAATAATCTCAGTTGACCGGTGCTAAATTGCTAAAATGCTACCTGAAGAGAGAGCATCTAATGACGCCTTAAGAGAGAAAAAGTGCATTTTTATTTCTTTTTTATTATCCTTCCTACACTACAGCCTGGTTAAGAGGCTTCCTTTCCATCTAATGGACTCAGTCGTGAGCCCATAGGTTTAATTTAGGTGCACGATGACAAGGAGGGAGATGCAGACTTGAGGGGCCGGATATATTGTTAGCTTCTGTTGCAAGCTTGGGGTTTTGTTGCATTTACAGAGAAGGATAAAGGAGGCAGAAGGGCCTGGGAATAAGCTGGTGCTGACTGTGTGGCAGTTGTTCCTGCAGCACGAGGTCAGAACACTGTGGGGAGCTGTGTACACTTGCCTGCTAATTACACACACCACTGTGTCTCTTTGCTCAGGTAGCGGAGGGGCCACAACACAATCTGGCAACTCCCCAGCACAAGACAACTAAAGCAAGCAAATAAACAGGGCCAGAGAAGTAGGGATGAACAAATGCGGTCTAATTGTGTTTACTTTTACCTTTTACTAACTAGAGCAGCTGCAGGTCGATGCCCTTGTCTAAGAAGCAGGAGAATGATTGCAAGTTCTAACTACTGTAAACAACTTAATCATCACAAACAAGGTTTGGCCTTATTGAGTGAAGGCTAAATTAAAAACTATAGTAAGTATTCTGAATGCTATGGTGGGGAAATGCTGTTACACTGAATGACAGGCCTTTAAAGCTCCATGGAACAGGATCTGTAAGTAACATAGATATCTTGAGTGCTGGCCTACAAATGCCATGGAGGTTACAGAAGGAAATGCCTTTTGTGACTTTCCCTTTGCTCAGCAATACACTACCACATACATTCTGATATAAGACTAATCACACTGGCATTGGGCTCTAGCACTGACAGCTTCTACACTTTTTGAATAAATACAGTTTACCAAGGTAACCCAAACAATGGCTCATTATAAGAGGATATTAAGAGTACACTGTCACCGATCATCTAGAGCAGGGAATATCATGTTTCATCAGTGTGACTAGTCCCTTGTTTTTTTCCTATGACATTTCACTCTTCAGCTGAACATCCTGTGTCCACAAATGTAACTTGAATTACCCACAAAGTAACACGTCCTGTCCCATAGGAGGCGTATCTGCAAAATGATACTGGAGCACATGCTCATACACAGAATTCTGGCTTCTCGGGTGTCTACTCTAGCTTTAAATAACACACCAGCTTTAAAAATGGAATATGAGCTAATTGCAGTAAAAGGACAGATCGGGTGATGAAGTCTGTCACAGTAGTGGTCAGAGTAAATAGGTTAACTGAAATCATCAAATATGTTTGTGCACCATAAACAGCTTTTAATTTATTTACATTAAATAGACACCAACATCTTCTATGTTGTTATAACTACAGCGTGTTTGCCGTGCTCCCTGCTTCTTACCTTCTAAATAAGCAGAAATAATAATTACAGTATATTAATTTAAAGTGACATTATAATACAAAGGACAGTATTTATTTCTCCTGCTGGGGGCTGTTTATTCACTACAAATGACGATTTTAGGACTTTCGTGTCTCTTAGCACTAACTTCTGTAAGTGATTAACTGGAAAGACGGCCCCGCTTTATTGCAGATTTATTTAGTCGATGAGGCTCAGCTTCATCCTCTCACCTGACACTGGGGATACTGGTTTTTAATCCTGTAATGCTCACTGCACACTGATGAGACATGGGGATAGTTTAAATCCCATCTATTTGTCTACAGTGTCCTGCCATCATATTATTAGAAATTGAATGCAAGTGTTAGATCAAGAAGTCAAATGACTCACAGAAAAAGCATAGCTGTGGGGAAAAAGGGAAAAACAAATAATGAAAGCTTGATTCATACCATAATTTCTTCTCTTTCTAGAAGGATATGTACTGGAAACATAATCCATTGTGTTGATGTTGATGAATGGCTGAAACTTGTGTTTATTTGAAGAAATTATCACATGACTGCATGTCACGTAGCTGCCTCAAACGTATAGAGCATTGGAGTCTCCCAGCTTATTGTCTTGCTTTAATGACACTCAGCGTTGCTATTCTGGTTCACTGTCACTCACTGCTGTCTTCAGCACCAAGTTTGAAAGCTTACTCTGTTGTTATCTATGCTGCAATAATTACAGATGACGAGCTAGTGGCCATTTCAGAGCACGCCGAGTGAATAGCTAAAAATCTCAGTTTAAAACAACTGCTCGTCAACTGGTGGTGCAGGAGGAAGTGTATAATTTTAAGGGTGATAATACAGTATGTTAAAGGATGTGGCTACAGCTGTCCCCAAGTTGCTCAAAATTTCTTGTGCAGGGAATCAAGATCTTAGCTTTCTAGCACAAATTTGTAAGTTTAAGTAAAGCGGGGAAAAAAATGCAATTTAGTAACTAAAACTGTTATCACTTAATTAAAAATAAATACTCAGGGCATTTGGCTTGATTTAAAGCTGTACCCACTGCAGAATAAGTTCTCTATACACTCCAGAAATTTGCTGTTCTCTAAGGAACGCGCTGACATTTTGGGAAAATAGACTTGTTTTCCTCTCCCAGCATCAGATGAAAAGATAGATGTCAGTGTCATTTCTGTGATTTTCTACAGAGACAGGTCCAAAACATGTTTACGGACCTCAGCTCAAAGGCAAACCCCAGGTGCCTTTTGGATGTACTAGCGGCAAGCTTGCTAGATAACAAGATACACCAGGTCGGATTCGTATCTTCTTTTTCACTTTTGATTTAGCTAGACCAGCTGTCTTCAAGCTAAGATAGGCTAAGCACGTCCAGGATCCATACATTATTATCCATAATGGGCATCTGAGATGCTGGACGAACACGCCTGCTAGAAGCAGTGCTTCACAAATAGGATCTCAATTTCTCAACTTTTTCTTTGTTTCAAATCACTCAAGGAAGTAGGGCACAGTATAATAAATCCCTTCAGCGTATGCATGAAAAGCCATTTGAGCATGACCGAAGAAAGCCCCAGCGCCTAGGGATGCACAAAGATCAAAACAAGTCACTTCTCTAGGAAAACATATATCCTCACACCAAACTAGTGGCAGAGTAGTTTACGACTGAGCACCATTAACCATGACGCCTGCCACCCAGAGAGAGAGCGAGCAGAGGGGAGCAACACCCGATAGTGACATCAGTTCCAAAAGGGACAAAACAGACTATCTCGTCAAAGCCAATCCTTCCTATTTGAACCACTTCTTTCATAATTTCTTAGGAAATAATACCAACAGTAGATGGGGGTTGTTTTGTGCTTTTTTTTTTTACATGTTTACTGTATGGCATTCATTTTGATATGACATGACATGATATGACATCCATATCCATATGGCATCCATGGTTTTTCTCTTTAAATCAAGAGGAACGTGCATCATCACATTGGTGTCTGACAGTCTGAGAACTTACAAGAAACAGGAAGGTAATTCTACCAGATTAAATCAGTAAATACTCTTTTGGCTGTGCATACTCATGTTTATCCCTGTTTTTATTTTTTTTTATCCTCTTTCTCTCTGTGTTATATGGCAGATCACGGGTCCACAGCCTGCAGGGAGGCTGATTTCTGTGGCAGCTGTTTGTTGACTCAAGTGGGAGATGGTGATGAAAAGAAGTCCTTTTATTAAGCCACTTTAAACTGACCATCTGCACAGCTTTCAGTACATCTACTGAGATTGTGCTATGTGAGCAAACAAAAGCAGCATAGCAAAAAACAACAAAGGGAGAACCCCCCCCCCCAAAAAAAAAAAAAAAAAAAAAAAAAAAAAAAAAAACC
>VVHJ01052192.1:32662-80891 GCA_015107715.1 Tylochromis polylepis
ACAAAAACATGCCTTTATTTAATTTATGCTTTAAAGGAAGGAAAACAGATTTGCTTGTGGCTAAAAACGCTTACTAAGATCTAAGTGGTGCTGTTGTTGTTTCTTTCTAATGGATATGTATTCAAAACAATTATCATTTAATAGTGTGCCTTATCAGAGTGTATATTACATACATTAGTCTAATCACTGCAGCCAGATTTAAGAGCATGCAATAAAATGTAACCTAAAATGACACAGAAAGGGCTTACAGTAATTTGGGAAATGAGTTTAGTCCATTAGTATGTCAAGCCTATGGCAGCATATCAATTAATTTCACTGCAGAAGGACAATGTCGGCTAGAGCAGTCCTTGCTCTGCTTAAGATATGACAAGCACCTGAAAACAGCCACACAGAAAAACTGTGCTGTGCTCCTACCCCCCAGGTCATCACACAGAAAATGAAAAGCCTATAAGAATTGATTCCCTGACGAAACTAGACCTGGTTGATGTGCTAGGTATGGAATATATGTCTGCTGAAGATAGTGGTACTTACTTTCTCTCCATCGATTCCCTTTTGCCCTTCTGATCCAAGTTCCCCCTGCAATGACAAGACTGAAAGTTAAAAGGTGCAGAAAAGACCCTTGAAAAGTTTATGCTTTCATCTTCTTCTTTTTTTTTTTCACTTTGACACCCAGCAGCACTAAAGTAGGGTTAAGTAGACACATGGTGGCTCAGAAAAGATGCTAGCTTTTAAAAGTTTTTAGTGTTTCATAAGTGGCTGATGAGACATTCATTGCATAAGCTAGGGAAGACATTAGTCCACAAATACGTTTAATTAAATCATTAGAGTTATAGTGCTTCCATGTATGATATTTTTCATGTGCTGCTCTGGAGTTATTGTGTGGATGTCAATATGAGCACATGAGTACAAACAGGCAAAAAAAAAAAGACATGAAATGATTTCAGTATTTAAGTTAAATACTGAACTTTGAAGAAGTTCTAAGAATCTAAGTTAAGGATCTTGGTGATGGCAACAGAAAAACACACAAGAATTTATTAGAGAGAAGAAAAACCACACACACCAAACATCCAGGAATTGCATGCAGTATCATTTGCTACTAAGCTCCCTGCAGCATTTCTGCTTCAGGAAAGTCTATAACATGTGTGGGATTATTTGTAGTCAGTAAAAAAGCTGTTAGGGGCTTATTTCCACAAATATCTTTCTGATCAGTGATTCTTCTCAGGCTGCCCAGCCAGTGATTTCGGAGAACTGTGCCAGAAATGTGTGAGATGTCTTGGAACCTCTTGGCTCCATTATGAGAGTGTAACCTATACAGTTTAATGACCTCAGCTGGCCCATAAAGCTCAAGCAAACTGCAGTATTACAGTGTCCAAGGGCAACCATATCATTACTCTTATAATGCCAGCAGCTGCAGGGAATTGTTGTTCTCACATTAAGATGACCAAAAGAGTCTGGAAATCTGTGTGTCTTAGCTAAAAGTGCCCACAGCCATCTGTAGAAAACTCCGAACATGCAGCATGTTCAGAGCATATGCACATACTGGATGCCCACAGATGGATAAAATGGTGAGTATAACAATAGTCCACACACACACAGGTTTCAGTAAAATATGTCTGGGTCAGGAAGAAACCTTATTGATGCAAAATTGAGCAAAGCTACAAAACACTTCAATACATGGCACTGTACATTAACATCTTTATCAATACTACAGCTGCTGCTGCTTCTTTTCTTGTGCACTGTTGTGTAACAAAATAGCTTTTGCTGGCTCCTGTACAAGTGGAGAGAGCTGTGCCATTAAGTGCTATTCCTTATTTCACAAATCAAGGTTCCCGAGCAAATAAGTCGTCCCACAGTGAGCTTAACGGATATAGATCCAGGATTAAGCCATATTCCACATTCAGGAATAATCCTGTTTACTGACGATGCATAAACAGCTTCCACAACGATCTTCGGTAAAATCGATCGCTAAATTCAATGTAGCATCTGGTGGATATATGTGTGGGGTTTTTTTGTCTTGTTATGCATTAGCTGTATTTTTCTGAGAATAGCATCAAAGTCGCACACCCCCTCTTTGCACGCCATGATATACTGCAAGGTATTCTCAGTGTAAGATATAGAGACAACACCCTTGTACTAGCATTACTGTAAGTAGTTGGCTGGCCTCCCAAAGCAGAGGAGATTAACACATGCATCTGAGATGCCACATTTGATAGTCAACAACTTAACTGATGACAATATCACAGAACGCAATATGGGAGGGAAAAAATAGCAACTGCAGTGAAATAAATTGCAAATATGGTCATTTTGTCAACCCTTTGGGAATGGGACAACACTAGTAAAGAACAAAACAAGTGCTGCGTCAGTCTGAAATGTCATATGAAAGATACCTGCATTTTTCTTGCCCTCTGAAGTTTCCCCAGAATTGCTTGTCACTCTTGAGTCCTAATTTTTACTCAGGGAGGCTGTACATAATTACATGTTTTCACAAATGAGCATGAAGTTATTCAAGTCATTTGTTTTTCACTCAACAGTGAAGGACTTCATTAAGAAGGTGCAACTGAGGCTTACACACTCAAGACATCTTCTCATCACAGACAGCCCAAACATCTAGTAGGGACTGCTAGTGCAGTGGCAAGGACATGATCTCTCGCTGGCGTCCCACTCAGGAGAACTGCCAACTATGTCCAGTGGGGGCACACGGCCAAGCTAGAAATGCAGCTGGTTGGACCTGAACTTTGCATATCGGTAGCAGTACCGAGCAGGCACCCACTTGATATTTAATTCGATTTTGATATTGCTTTGTTTTCTGTGTTGCTCTGATGAGGTCACCACAAGCAGCCCAGTGAATCAATCCAATAATGTTAGAAAATAATCTCAGAGAGGGGCACTGACAGATTCCATAAATCACTTAATCAAAAGAGCCATCTGCTATTCAAGCATCTATATACCATACAGCAACACAAACTCAATTTGTAACTAAAACATAACTTTAAAAAAAACCCAAAAAACATGGATCCCGCGTTACGCAAAGCTTTAGTCACAACTGTGAGGGCAAACCAACACTGGGGAGTGTTAGCTTTGCAAGTTATTCAGTGAATGACCTACCTTAGGTCCTGCGTTTCCTGCGGGCCCAGCCTCCCCAGTGTTCCCCTGCAACAGAAACAACACAGGGTTCACAGTTAGTGAAAGGTCTCTCGTTCACACATTAGTGAATAGCTTTATGAACACTTGTCATTTCATCAACGATCTCGCTCCTACAGCTGCTCCAAGAGTTCTTGCTGACACAGGACCTCAGCAGCTGCAGATCGGGATACTGTTTCTCAACAACTGGAACGTGTATATCTGAACCCCCTCAGGAGTCATCATATTGTTTTAATAACTGTATTATTTTTAGAAAGTTAGGCAAGACAGGGCAAAAAAGGAAGAAAAGTTTAAGTGTCTTGAGGGATATACATTTATAGAGAGTAAAGACAGATTGGAGAGAGGATAAAAGAAAAGGGTACTGTCCACAGTGCTGCTAAGAGGGAGAGGGTAGACTGTTATTTAGCAAATTAAGCAAATGCAGAACATGCTGCAAGCTAAGAATCTAATTAAACATATTGTCCATTCATTGTGACATCTTCATTACGAGCCCCGTTTGTTGGCTCTCAATAGGTTTGTTTGGAAAGTACAAGAAAATGTTGCTAACCTAACAAATGAATTGCTTTCTAGGCTGGAGGATAAATGATGAGCCTTATTATTGCATCCATTATTCTGGACATGTCCACGCTACTTTTTAAAATACAAAACATTTGATAATTCTGGTCATGTGAACAATTGTAGCATGTTAAGCATTCATACTAAACGCGAGACATTCATGCAAAGCCTATGGTATGTACATTTCACAATACTGTTACCCATTCATTCTTCACCCACTAAAGTTTTCTTTTCACCCACTGACACGAACCTTTTAAAAAGCTAATAATAGTACAACACTGATTATTACAATAGGAGCAATGAAAGGTTTTGACAGCCAATCAAAGTCAAGTGTTAGTGAAATAATAAACCATCTTGAATGAAATTCCTATTATAGCTCACTTTAGAGGTAGAATGGGTATAAATTGAATTAGAGGGTACTAATTGAAAACACAAGCCATAAGGGCATGAGAGTTGTAAATGGTGCAAAACAAATTATGGGTATTGTAAAAGGGAAAGAAGTTTTAATTTTGCCATTACGCCTCTGTTTTATTTATTTATTTATTTATTTTTTGAGGAAGTACATGCAGGAGCTGTAAATCTAGTAATACCAGGGTTTATGTGCAAGGCCATAGAAAATGGATTTCCTTTCAAGTAAGCTGCATTCTTATAACCCACTACTTATCTGTTTAATTTCCTGAGGGATTCTGGATTAATCATAGCAGTTTAATCCCTTTGCACTGCATTAGAATCCTCCATCAAATTCTCACTGTAATGCGGGATAGTACTTTCTGTCGGAGTAACACAGCAAAAGTAATCCCCACACATTTTCCCAAGAAACCCTCTGTGTAGGTCACGATGATTGGCCTGCACTTCTCATTTTGGTTGTTTAAATGCTCTAAATTGCCCAGATGTCTTTGATTAATCTCTACAAAGTCAATCTAAATTGTTAGTAAGTATACTCTGACTATTTTTAATCTTATACAGAATGAGATTCTCAAGTCTCATAAGGTTACCTCAATAACTGAGTTTTCTATCACTTTGTTACCCCTCATTAAATGTATTGTAATATAAATCAAAAAGAGTTTCTCATTGTTTAATTGTCCCATGAATACTGGGATAGCAATATGACAGCAACATGTGGGTCTTGCCAAACTAAACAAAGGTATAAAAAAAATTGTGTTTAAGAAACCTATAGGTCTAGTTTTTGTTATGCTAACTTATTATTCCTTACATCATGTGTCTGTTTTCCCATGATCTGAACATAATTTCCTATCTGGGATCATGGAGGAGCTAAAAATTCCTTACATACCCCTACTATCAGAGGCAACAATCAGGATGGAGAAGCTTGCGTAACAGCTAAAAGCACAGAAACACAAAGGTATCCTGTGTGCAAGTCTTTATATCAAGTGGCACGACATGTAAATGCTGCAGCTCCATACACAACACAATTTACTTTCATGGCACCAACTTTGTAGTGTTATATATAGGAACAAGCAAATAATGTAATAGAAAAACACACAGTTGGTGTGATGAAATATAATAAGCCTTCATGTAATACATGTGATAAATCTAACACTTAAGAACAGATAATAATTTAATTGCAAAGTGTGGTGGCATCACACAAAGCAGCAGTTTTTTCCCCCCTTAAACAGTATGTGGTGTATCATTGTGCACGTAACAAAAAAGCAAGAAAATAAATTGCTTAGGGAAAGATCCTTTGCATTTTAAAAGCCTCTAAAAAAAAGATGTTTGGTGAACATTTATGCAGTTTTAGAGATGATGCAGATATGCACCAAGTCATAAGTAATGATGTGTCTTAAGACTGAAGCTATGGAGCCAAGGATTTGTAATTTGGTAGCTACATCTCTTCCGTACTTGCATTTCTCCCTCGGTTCCTTTAGGTTTTCATAATGAAAATCATTCTGGACCTTTGAAGTAGGCAAAGCCCTTCATTGCGCAAAATGAGCTATGATGGCTCAGACTGCACAAACCCTGCCCCATTGCTTGTGAAAAATCACACACTGAAACACACAACCTACTCTGTCTCATAACAAATGGACGTTCTAAATGTTGGCTTAACTCAAAATAGATTTTTTTCTCAGAAAGCATCCTGAATGTGGTCTGACACCGCAAACCTTCAGCTCTTCTAAACAACTAGTCCCTGTAAGGAACTATTTTTTCTATAAGTCCACCCTAGCAGGGAGAAACAGGTAGAAACTGGCCTTGGTGGAACACCCTTAGAAATTCAGGGATCAATAAGAATTAAATATAACTTAGAGGAAGTGAAATGCTACCATAATATACCAGACAGATTAATCTACAACAAGGCCAGTGTGAATAAGAGAAAATAAATGAATAAATGACTGTCAAAGCATAATATTTAATATAAAAACAAACTTCCACATTTTTTCCCTCACTTGTTTTCGAAAAGGAAAACCACTTTCACTCTACTAGTCTTGGTAGTCTTGATGATTCTGTTCCAGCCTCTGTAGAAAGGTTAGCTACTGTCAGTGAATAGGATACAGCATACACTGTTTGACATCACATGTAGCTCAGCCTGACAAAGCAGAATCATAACTCTTACCATTTCACAAATAACTTGCTAGAAATCACATGGCTGACCAAAACTACTGATCATCCGTCAATGTGTGGTTTGTGGACTAATTAAAACTCCAAATTAGCTACATTAGTATATGCTCACTGGCAGCTTTATTAGGTACCCCATGCTAGTACTGGGTTGGACCCCTTGTGCCTTCAGAACGGCCTTAATTCTTCATGGTATCGATCTAACAACACAATGGAAACCGTCAACAAAGATTTTTGTCCATATTGACATGATGGCATCACACTGTTGCTGCAGATTTGTTGGCTACATATCCATGATGTGACTCTCTTGCTTTACCATATCTCAAAGGTACCCTTGTTGGAATGACATCTGGTGACCGGCACTTTAAGTACATTCGAATATAGAGAATTCATTGTTATGTTCAAGAAACCAGTTTAAAATAATCTAAGCTTTGTGATATTGCACATTATGCTGCTGGAAGCAGCCATCAGAAGATGGGAACACTGTGGATATGGTCAGCAAAAATGATGCCTATATGGGGCTGAAAATGTACCCAGAAAATGTTCTCCATCCATCACCAGCTTGAACTATTGATAAAAGGCTGGGTGGATCCATACTTTAAGTTAGTTATTCCAAATTCTGACTATTATCCGAATGTTGCGACAGAAACTGAGACTCATCAGACCGGGCGACATTTTTCAAATCTTCTATTGTCTGATTTTGGGTGACCCCATGTGAATTGTAGCCTCAGTTTTCTCTTTTTAGCTGATAGGAGGGGCACCCAGTGTGGTCTTCTGCTGACGTAGCCCATCTGCTTCAAGTTAACTTCAGAGAGTTCAGAGATGCTCTTCTGGACACACTGGTTGGTCAACTTAAAGCAGTCTGGCCATTCTCCTTTGACTTGTGAGATAACCAAGGCATTTTGATGCACAGAATAGCTGCGCACTTGACAGTTTCTCGTTTTCAGACCATTCTTCACAAATCCTATCTTTTTTTTAAGGGTTTACAGGGTTTAAAATCCCAGCAGATGAGTAGTTTCTGCCTGTCTGGCACTACCAACCAGATCGTTCAAACCAACAACGTTCAAAGTCACTTAAATCACCTTTCTTCCCCGTAGGTTCTAACAGTAGGCTGTGTTGACCATGTCTGCACACCTAAATACACTGATCTGCCATGTTGCTGTCATGTCATCAGCTGATTAGATATTCATGTTATTAAGCAGATGAACAGGTATACCTAATAAACTGTCCAACGAGTGTATCTTACTGTCAGTACACACATGGTTACACACTGCTATAGCTGAAGTATTGATTTCAATTGTCATTTGCATATGAACAAGTATTAAATTTAAATTGAAGATTACATTTTTATTGAAAATGTTTTTTGTAGCTCTGTGACAGACTGGAAACCTGTCAGTGTGTACCCTACCGCTCACCCTATGGGAGCGGGGATAGGCACCAGCTCCCCGTGACCCTGAATTAGATAAGCAGAAGAGAACAGATGGATGGATGTTTTTTGTGTGTTCTGCACTTTGAGCAGCTAATTTACTACATCATAGCATGAATAAAAAGTGATAAAAGAGGTGAATAAAAAGATCAAGAAAAAAAAGGTGAAAATAGAACTACATTAGAAATGTAACCGAATTGAGCCCGTCTCTCAGTTTAGCACATATAAGTTTCCATTCAATGTGGCTGTTTATTGTTTTTATGGCAAAAAACCCCCAAACATTTATCTGATCAGCAGTTGCAACAGCTGGTCTAATATCATTACCAAAAAAATCACCAGGGTTCTTTTAAGCTTCTGCTTTTAATAACAGTGGTGTGTTAACTGACTGAACTAGATGGCTTAGTCATGAATGTGTGGCCCCTGATCATGTCTTTGCATAACTCCATTGATTTGGTGTTCAAGCCAGTAATAGGATTTGTTATAAATTTTTTTGTTCAGCCAGTAAACAAATCTTGCCAAGTATTGATTTGCTGAAGACCTGAAATTAGATTTCAGGTGTTAACAGTATGAGTAACTGAGTCATAGCACACGATGTGGCCTGCAGAAAAATAATAACAATAAAAAAGGAAGGGCCGCGGGTAAAAAGCATGTTCAAATTATTGTTGATTCATTTGTAGACAGATAAAAGATATGTGCTAAAGTGCTATTTAGATGTCATTTAGGTACCAGGTTAACACTCACTGGGAAGTTATACGGCTATTTTTTGATGTAACAAAAGCACTGACAACTTGCACAGTGCCTGCTATACGGCAAATTAAACCTGTAGCCTGTTGCATTTTACCCACTATATATACCCACACCAATTACCAGAAACTAATTAATCACCAGCACTTCAACCACATTCCAAATGCACAGACACATTACAGCTTGAGAGCCGATCTCTGCTGGGTCATTTAAGAATCATTAGAGGCCAATTATAGCACATCAACATATTTGATTAGAGCAACCTGTTTTTCTTTCTTTCTTTCTTAAACAAAGCTAGTTTAAACATGATATTCAAAATTATCTGTGGCTATTTTAAACATTAGCTAACAAAATAAAATGCTCAAAAGTTAAAAGGATTAAGCATCCATGTCTTTATTATTTATTATTTATCTCTTCTAACAATAATAGATGTTCAGTGTCTCCAGATTTTCAGTGACATAGTGATAACTGGCATGCAAAAGTGAGAAAATATAGTCCTTTTTACTCTGCTAGAAAGAAAAACAATCTATAATCATATGTATGCACACAGGTAGTACCTTTTTGGTGCTGTTCAAAGGATTACCAGCACTAATCACGATGCCACTTTAGCAGCAGTAACAACTCATTGTGTAGAAAGCTCAAAAAAGCCCAATTACAAATTCCAGAGTTGGATGCTAAAGGTACAAATGATTTAAAATGATGCTTTTGTGCCTTGCAGAAATGACTGGTTTTCACGGAACAAAAACTCTTACAGTCATCCTACATATCTTAATCCCACAGCCACATCATGGTAATTAGGATACTGACCCCCAAAAGCCATATAGTCTTATCAGGCATACACTACCACCACCTGCCCGTCCCTGTGAATTCTTTTCATTCACAGCTTTCTCCCTTTTGTCACTTTTTAACCTTGTACAGGCAGCTAAAAGGGGATTTGACTCTCCAAACAATGTGATTTGTCTAGGGAATAATAACACTTTTTGTCTCGGTATTTGATGGTTCCTTCATGTTTTTCTTATCCTCCAACTGACACGACACCCACAATTTTCAGTGACTGGGCATTTACAATTTACATTTCCACTTGTCTATTGAGCTGTCATGAATCTTTTTCTTTTTTTTTTAACTACACCAATTTTCAAGTGATTGAACAAATGTATGATTTACCAATTCACACTGCTTGGGATATTTGGGAGAAAATGTGAATGCTTGTAGGTAAATGCACAGTAGCATCTCCAAAGGACCTTGACTGAAGAACATGGACTTTGCTAGGCATTCCAATATAGACATTTCCTTGCTGAAACAAAGCTCTATTCCTCTTCCTCTAACAATGAAGTATAAATGTGTCCTACAGGGACTTGCTGTCTTTCTTGACATTTAGACCTTGTAGCTGTCCTGGAAAACCAGCAACACTGCTCAGAAAGCAAACCCACGGCTGCAGCTAAGAGTATTTGAGAACAAAACTTTGGTCATTTGCAACAAAGGTGCTGAACACAATGCTGACAAGCTCAAGTTGAAACTTCTGTGAAATCACTAGCATTTCCTGAACAACTCAATTTCCCCTTGAATAGATGTCAAGAAAAACGTGTGCATTTATCAAAAAGAACTAAAAATTTGGCCTTTACCTTTTCCCCTTTATCTCCTTTTTGTCCTGGCAGTCCAGCTACGCCTGGAAGACCAGCATCTCCCTGTGCACACATAACATGACTGAAATTCTATGTAGACACATTTATGTCAACAGCATGAATCTTTTAACATGCAGTTGCACTCAGCAGTTTACTTACACATATCATGGGCATGAATCCCATAGTAATACTGGGCTTTTAATGATTTCTTCGAAATGTTCTTTTTAACCAGGGTGGAAGAATTGTGCAGCATACATCTTTAATGACTTTAAAAAACAACAATTGGGTGCAAAAGTTAGAATTTATTTTGGATTTTCTCCAATTCACACAGGGTCAAAGCCTACACACAGCCTCAAATATCCATACACACCCACTAATATTTGATTAAATGTCCCTTAGAAAGTTGCACCTCGACCAGATGCTTTTGGCAGAATCCTCCCTGGTTATTTGACCACTCTTCTTGGCAGAATTAGTAGAGTACATTTAAATTAGTTTATGTCCTAGCACAGACCTAGCTTTTAGGCATAGTCCACAGATTTTCATTAAGGCTGAGGTCGAGGCTTTTGGGAGGCCATTCCTGGAGCTTAATGTTAGCCTGCTTTATCCAGTCCAAAACCCGTTTTGATGTTTTTTGAATCATTGTCCTGTTGGAACACCCAATTATGTCCACATTTCAGTTGTCTAGCTGTTGATTTAAAGTGAAGTTGAAGAATTTGGAGACCTTATTCTTAATTATTTCAGCCATTTTGTGAAATGTACCACTACCACTGGCACCAAAACAGCCCAAGAGCATGATGCTACCTCCACTATGCTTTTTTGCTAAATAGCTCAATCTTTGTCTCATCTGACCATAAAATCTTCCTCCCGAAGCCATCGGGCTTGTCCATTTGGGCAGCTGCAAATTTCGTTCGAGCTTGAATGTGTTGATTTTGGAGCAGGGGCTTCTTTCTTGGTTGGCACCCTCTCATTATGAAGAGTGACACTAGTGTTCCAGCAGTTTCCAGTTCATGGCAGGCTTGAGCTTTGGTTGTTCCTGAACACATTAACAGCTTGGATCTTCTTCCAGAACTTGACAAAGTGGTGACACATCTGTATAACTTACATACAGGTGTTTGAAATGACAATCTTGGAAACTGCAGCTCTTTACAAAATGGCTCCAGGAAACCTTCCTAACTTGTGGAAATCTAAAATTCTCCTTCTTAGATCTTCCTTGGACTTTCCCATTTTTAGAGTATTGGTCAGTCCAGTGAGTGCTGTCAGACAAATCCTTTTTGTAAGCTGGCAAAGAGAAACTACCAGTTGTAGTCAATCATGACCATTAGTTAGATGTTAACATGACTTGGCGTACACATATTTGAGCTTGTATGTATACTTTTGACCTTGTTTGGATTAAAGAAAATCCAAAATAAACTGAAACCTATGCACCCAATTCTTATTTTTTTTTTAAGTGATTAAAGATGTATGCTGTACAGTTATTCCACCCTGGAAAAAGAACAATTCAAAGAAATTAAAAAAGGCCCAAATTACCATGACATTCATGTGCATGATGAGTGTGTATAACCAACTGGCCGTAACTGAATTTGAAATAACAGAAATATTACTTCTTTTTTTTGTCAGTAAAGAAATACAAGTAATTTACTGCACCTGCAGTAAGCAATGATGTTTTTAGTCATATGTTACTTAAAAATATAATATTTTTTTTACTATCTGAGTATATTCCAGTATCTCATATCTATTTCCACTGATAAAAGACATCGCCTTGTGGCTGCACCATCTTAGTTTGTTATCGAAGGTAAAATTAATATCTGCAGGTGAAAGAATCCTTTGCAGCTTCACAGATCTATTGCTCGGTGCATATTTGCCATGCTTGGGAGAATTATAGCTGCATTTGTAAATACATTTGGGCTGTAATGTGTTTGGTTGGCATTGCAGGAAAATAGTTTTTGATATAAATGATGTTTAACCGTCTCTAGAATGCCCATATCGGATTGAGTACACGTGGCATCAAATCAAATGCTGGCTCAGTTTCAACAGCCATTACAGTCACTCAATTAGAAGCCCATGTTGGGTTGAATTGAGTGTACCTTTTCAGCTGGACAGTGACATCTGTCAATGGACTGTGGGGCTGGCTGAGACAGCATCAAGGGGATCTGAGCTGTAACCAGGGGAGGGGCAGTCCCATTAAATGTCCTCTCGGCTCCACACTGGATCAATACAGAAATTTCACTACTTAGACACTTTCCTTTGTGTTCTTGCTTCAGGGCAAAAAAACAAATGAAGCCACTGTCACGTGTAGCACACTTCACCCAGATAACCTTTTTATGCTTATGTAAAGCTTACAAACTGTCATAAGACCTTCTCAAGGTTGTGAGAATTCTCTAAGAGTAACTTTACACTGACATGGCAGTATGCTTAGGAAGTGATGCAATGACAAGAGGTCAAAGGTCATGCCTCCATTTGGAATCACTGTAACATTAGCTCTTAATGATTTTATGATGATAGAAGTTCTATCTTATTACATTTCTAACCTTGTGTTCTTGAGGATGACACAAAAATCTTCTTACACTTCTATGTAATGGTTAAAGTTGATCCGTACAGTATGTGGCCCACGATTACCAATAACCTTATGAATTCTGATACTGAAAATTTCTTTCATTTTTTTTTAAAGATAAAAGTCACCTAATTTATTTTCTTAGTTGTGAAATGCATAAAAAACACAAATGTCATTTTTTTACAGCTCATTACCCCTAACTATTATTATTATTTCTTTTTTATTTACAGTAAACAGTAAGTTCAGTTGTTTTCTGAGGCGTTAAAGCGTTTTACCTTTGGCTCCTGGAGCTCACAGCAGTTTTCCAGCTCAGCCATGTAAGGGTCACAGTAGATTAGAAATTGTTTCAGTTCAATCTGTGGAGATAATCACAGCATTATACAACAACTTCGTCATCTCGCCATGCTCCTCTTTTAACTGACAAGTGTCCACACTTCACTGGCTCAGACAGCACAATTTGTTCACTTGTCAGCTACTGTAGCCATAATGTCCCAACACTGCAAAACAGCTCCAAAGCACCACATTAAAAACATAACATATATTTTTAAAAAGCTTCAACTTCCGCATGACTGGCAACTGGTTCAGAGGAGAATTTGAAACCTATGTTGTTGGGGTTTTTTGAGATGTAGTTACTTATATTATTATCAGTCACAAAGGGTAAAAAGTCAGCTGTTAATCCTCCTTAAACCAAGGTCTATCCAGAGGCACGGCTGACCTAATGGCAAGACGACCTTTTGTTGTTTTTAGCACTTTGGCCACCTCTGGGGCTGAAAAATGAAGCCAATGCGGAAGTGCCAACAAATGCAGTTCACTGAACACTCACTTCAGGCTGACTCCAAAAGCAACCCAACAGACTCCAGCGCTAAAGTGCCCGACTTGAATAAATATGAATAAACATGGTTACTGCTCAGCACAGTAAACATGTTTCTTCTCCAGTAGTGCATTATTGAATAAAAGTGAACAAATACACTCTCTTTAACTAATTTCCCCTTTTGTAAAAGCTGTACAGGAGTTACTTTGTTTATAGGTCACCCATTTGCATTAAAAGCGCCGCTGCTGCTTGAAGTGACAGGTGGGTGAAGACTAGGCTGCTAGTTGTCTGCTAACTCTAGTCACACAGGTGGACGTAACTGGATTTCTGTACTGTGTTTCTGGTGTTGGTAGCCTTTGGATTATTTTTAATTCAGTTATCTGAAAAATGATATAGCTTGCTGTGTGGTTAATCTCTACTAAAAGCCTGTCCGAGAAGCTTTTGCTCCAGTTCTGTTGAGTGAATTTCATGTATTTTATCTGTTTGTTTCATAGCAGTCCAGTCGTCTATGGATGCAGCTTGCTAACCATCCTTGCTAGTGCTAGCTAAAAAACAAAAGACTCCCTCCTCTCATACAAATGATTAAAGAAGGTGTTGACAGCCAAAAAACAAGCTTTCAAAAGGGGATTTTTAAAAGCTTACACTACAGTAGAAACATCCATCTGTTATAGTATGGTGCAAAAGTCATGAGCCACCCCTCATTTCTTTGTTTTGCTCGGAAAATTGGAAACAAGTACAGTGATTTATTTAAAAAATGTGCAAACATACATGGAAATATAGTTTATAATGCAATATACTATTCAAATGAGCTTGAAAGTCAATATTTAATATGACTACCTTTATTATTATTTAACTTCAGCACAGCCTGAAGTCAAGCTTACTTGTAATTCGTTTAAGCAGTCTTCAGGAATAGTTATCCAGGCTTCTTGAAGGACATACAATACTCTTCTTTGGATGTTGGCTGCTTTTTATTATGTTCTCTTTCAAGATCATCTCACATCATCTCATATCATCCCAGTACTTTTCTGCGTTCATGATTCCATCATGAGCTTTAACAAGATCCCCGACACCACTGGTTGAAACCGTGACAGAGCCTCCACCATGTTTTACAAATGGTTGTAGACATTCGCTGTTGTGCTTTTCTGCTAACCTCCTCCATAAATTTGAACCCCAAAAATTCAAATTTGGATTCATCACTCCATAAGACCTTTTGCCGCTGTGTGGCTGTGTATGTAATTTAGCATAGCTAAGCCTTTTCTCCCTGTTCCTCTTCCTTGGCCATTTCTGCTGAGGCTTCAGTGAACCGTAGATGGATCAACAAAAGGGCCAGATGCATCTCTCAGATGCATCTGTCAGATCTTTGTTGCTTTTTCTCCTATTTCTTAAAGGACATGACTTTCAGACAATGTTCATGTGTTGTAAATAGTTCTTTCTTTCTTTTTTGTGATGTCCACTTGTCCAGTTTTCTGAAACTCTCTGGCTCTTTTGGAATCACCTTGTTGGTGCAAAAACAATATTTATGCCTGTCAAACCATTTGACATAGATTATGTGTTTTGCACCAATCTGCTAGAAACAAAGTGCCTAAAGATATTTTTTAAAATTGGTTCTTTGCCAAATTGTCCATTATGTGTAGACACAAGATTGATTTATGACTTAAATCTCTTGACAAATTTAAAAAAAAATCCCCTGGAAGTTACAAGGAGTGGACTGAAAATGAATGAAAAAGTATCCAATGTCCAAAGAAAAACTCTGAAAGACCTCTAGAAAGACTGAAGAACTATTACTTGAGAAGAAAAATGTTGCACAAAAACCTCTCTTTCTGGGAGCAAAATATAAAGAAATGAGGAGTGGCTCAAGAGTTTTGCACAGCATTACATATGAAGTCTGTCATAAACACATATGTTACAACAGAAGACTTAAACTGATTAAGACGCACCTGACACACGTTTTGAATATTGTTTGAAAGCAGTAGGGGGTGCTTTTATATTGGATGAGTGAACATATTGAATAACAAACTGCTAAATTTGCAGTTAAGAAAAAAAATGCTCCACACATGTTTATCATGGGACATACATCTACAGGCCGTCCATCCTCTATTCGTGTTGTGATCAGTGTGCGCCCACTGGGGTCAATGCTGGCCCTCTCTTCAGTCTCTCTTCTTTCTATTAGCTTGCAGTCCATGTAAATGGAGACGGCGTTAGTCTGTACAGAAACGCTCAGCTTGTGCCACTGGCGATCAAACAGGGCATGGAGGTCACGGCTTTTAAAAGTGTAGCGAAGAGTGTTCTTTAGCAGGCTCTGGAAAGAAAACTCCACCACCTTCTTGTTGCCGTCAACCACAACAGTTACCTGAGATGTAAAGAAGAGGACTGTCACTACACCATATCTGTGTAGATACTCAAACTATTACACACAACTGTATATATTGGGACTAACCTGGCTGCTTCCCGACTGATCAAATATCTGCCAAAGATACCATCGATCTTTTTTCGTAGTTCTTCTTACCCGCCAGATGGAGACAAGGGAGTACTCACTTGGAAGCCCATTTGGAAATATCAATCTAAAAAGAACATCAGGAACAGAGTTACATTTGAACAGAGCACCAATATTAAATTTAACATTGAAATAGTCTAAAAAAATTGAATAACAGTGTCCGGTTTCATTTTTCAGTGCAGAATGTAAGGCAGTTTAAAGCTTTCAGGGGCTGAATAATGAACCAGCCAATCAGCTTCAGTGATCAATATAATTTCAGTATCCTCTTGCTGCAGAGACATCCACATAAATAAGCCTGACAAACTTAATTCCATTTAGCTTCATGTATTTTATACAGGCTTCCCTGTCACTCAGATGGATGAAAGCATATAGACATTGATCCAAAGTCACAGAAGTCAATCTTTTACCTCGCTGACATACGACGCATACGCACAGTTACAGAGGGTTTATGTCTATGACCTCAGCCACCCTGTAAAGTCAAATAACACACCTTTCCTTTGCTCCAGCAGAAGAAAAATACGCAGAAAAAAACTGGAATGTATAAGAAAAACAATATCATATTTCAAATCATACCCACTCCCAAATGATTAACATCTTATTCACTAACTCATCGCTCAGCCCACACCCTCACTCTCTTTCTCTATTTTACACGTTGTGCTAAAAAAAATAAAACAAAACATTATATCCTTCAAAATACTATAACCTATAACCCAACTCCACACTCAAATTAACAGCCAAAAGTGGAAGAGCATAAACATAATAAATCAAGATCAGCAAAAATAATAATAATGCAATGATAAGGTCATTGAGAAGGCAGCGCACAGCCTGGGGGAGGAAGCGAGAGAGAGTGTTTCCTCAGACAGGTTGGAAATTAGTTTTCACTCCAATATATCATCTCCTATTCTCTCAGAGCTTCCTACCCTCTTCTATTGTGTCCCTTGAATTCTTTGAGATTTTTTTGGTGTGCACGGTACATGACTAAAATGATAAATGCGCCAAGTTAAAGCTCCTGAAAAATCAAATGCTTCCGTGAGAGGCCGAGGACTGGGAAGGTCATTTGTTGCCTAAGGGCTAAAGGATTATTTCAGCAGCAATTCAATATCAAAAGTGACATGGCAATTTATAAAAGTGAGAATCTGAAAATAAATGCGACGCAGAACATTTTAAGGCTGCACATACAGTACCTATTTGTACTAAATGGATTACACATCATTATTAAGAAACGAGAAACATCATGAAATGAAAGAGAATTCTGAGAGCTTTTGTACCACACTTCATCTCGTAGTTTTCTTTTAGGGCCCTGTAGTTCATACCATTTTTCACAAAGTCCCATTGTTAACCTACACTGCCTTTTAACGGCTGGTACAGTTCTCTCTGAGAGGCTAGAGGGTTAAAGGTCATGCCATTGTGTTGACTGCCATAATGACTAAGTGGCTAAACCTGGATTTCAGGGTTGGTTACCTTGACCACAGTTTAATTCTCTACTCTGCATGATTTAGTAGGTGATAATGAGTGAATTAAAAACGGGAAAAAAAAAAAAAAAGATTTCCATGTATTTCCGCTGGTTCACTGTCAAAACAACTTTTTAAAATCTCTGTATGTGATTATGCCAACCCTGACCTCGTGTTGACTGCCCCGGTGGTTAAGTGGCCAAATGTGGAGCTCTGTGTTACTTGTTTTGAATACTGCTTGTCTGATTCTTCGGGAAAGCGCTATTCTGCATGACTTAGAAGGATTTGCATTCAATTTCCCTATTACACAGGCAAAACTTTTACAATATACTGTAAGTGATCCTGCCAGCATTTTCTTTTACAAGTCCCATTTGAATAAAAATAATTTGTATTGGCAAATACACTTTGGAACAAAAAGAAATGCGTTCCAGATCGCATTCATTAGTAAAGCTTTGTTTCAATGGAAACCTTATAATGACTGTTTACCATAAGGTTGTATTTTACAGTGTGACGAAGTAGGGTATGGTTTCAAGCCAAAGCAATGAAACATCCATAGTAGTAAGGGAGAGCAGAGAAAAAAACACCTCAGAGTATTACAATAGTTATGTGTGTGCACAACCATAATAAGAGACGCACACAAGATCACACAGAGTAACACCCTGACACCCAAGAATTACAATCAGAGCTAATTCCATTTTCATAAGGAGTGATCATGTGCTTTCTGGAAACTGTCACCACTCTTGGAACGTGCTTTTGACCGTCTGTATTGCTTGGCTGACACCACGTCTTGTATAATCAGGGCAATGGTTTGACAGAATTATCACAGCAACACCACTTTTCTGGCAGGCAATCTTATGGAAGAGACTTAAGTCTCCTGCCTTGTAAGAAATCCTATCCAGGAAGAGTCTTTAAACTGAGCTAGAGGAATCAGATTGCTACAGCTGAAACAATCAAATCTCAAATGCAAGCCTAGTTGGCTCATGTCCTTATCACTGACATTCAATCTCTGCGCAGTTCAAAGTTGACTTAACCGTGTCAGTTTTTACCCTAGATCCATCATTCAAGCTCCAAATGGCTATTACTTCTTTTTCCCGGCGTGAGCCCACTTTTTTTGTTTATGTTTGGCAGAAGAGCTGTTTTTACTGGCATCGATTTGATCTAAAATATGGACATTTTACTTTGTACAGTTGAGGTGCACGTAGGTAGCTAGGTTTTGTAAGACGAGCTCATCCTCATTCCTTGGGTGTCAAAGCCCCTGGCGTCCCAGAAGTATCCTTTGGCGTTTGTGGTGTTATGGCAATAGTGAAGCAGCTTCTCGCCCAAATCGTAACATTCGTAACTCGGTCAGAAGTTTAATCCACTCGCTGCCCTTAAAGCACAGTTTACATGCAGGGCAAATGTACTAAAAGGGAGTAATTACTAATTACATGGTTTTGATATCTCTACATAACCAAACAGCAAGTGAATGTGAAAGCAAAGAGGGCATGCTGCAACTTCCCTATTGGCAACCCAGGTAGAATGTAAACTAGTAAACTAGTAGACCATAGTAAGCCTGTATGATGAATTAGCTGACACAACACTTACAAACTGCTAAAACTGTGGGTTGCTAAACAAACAGTGATATATTTTACCTCAGCATAAGCTACATTATAAGATTTTGCAGTCACATTAAAAAAGAAGTGTTGATTAAATTCCTGTTTTGGTTGATTTGCATTGTTAACAAAAAAAACAACAACAAAAACTACAGTACCTGCTCACTACCTCTCAGAAAGCAGAACTTGCTACCCATTTGAACACAGAAATGGACTCTATTGCAAATTCTACTGAAGCTCAAAGAGCTTGAGTTGCTAAACTATGTACAACAATATGTAAGGCAGATAGCTGAGATTCATTTAAACATATTTAAAATGTAGTCCACAGACCAGCGTGCATTTCAGATGTGAGACACAAGTTAGTATATGCTCCAAAGAGAGCCAGAGTAGACATAAATAAGCTATAAATATGCTGGGAGCAACTGCAACACTCTGCTTTAATACTCTATGGATGAATATGTGTTGCTTTTTGCCAGGCAAATGTGCTCCCTCACACAAATGTTCCACGAGTGTGTCAGCAGTGATCTATGAACCGTAATGTGTATTGTGCCAAGGAGTGGGCAGAACATCAGCCATATCTACACATCTATTGCTGCATATGCTGCGAGTGGAGTGAGCAATGTTTTACTGGCTGTGGCAGGGGCACTGGGGCCTCCTGCTTCGTGCGATTGCCCTCACTTTCCCTCCTCAGCTGACATGCAGTATCACCTGTCAAAGTACTTAGATAATTGGATATGAGAGGGATCGCAGTCCTGCCGCTATAACCAATGACACTGTCAGCAGCGTCACCGAGAGGCAGCATCTTCTTGCACTATGGGCCCAGACTGAGTGAAGGGCTGAAGTGAATGTATTTTCAGCTGGTTGACTGAACAGGGAAGCAGATCACAAATCACCTGGCTCAAAGATTTTTTTTCACCCAGCCAGGGAGGGAGAGGGGGAGAGAGAGGGAGGCAGTAAATGTTTACAGTTGCATATAAAAATACTAAAAATATCCTGCCCTCCTGGAAGAATGACAAAGTGTTCTCTTTCACTGTTACAACCCGAGGACACAAAACAATGAATATCTCAGGATTCATTTTTAAAACCTTACTATAAGTTATGCAAACCATTACGCTTTCACTTATGTCACAGGTCTCATGTGATACAAATGTAAAAAGGGCAATAGGCTTTTATAAATACTATCAAATATGGTGCTACTATATCGTCACATCAGCACCAGCAAGGTGACGCCACACCATGACCTTACCAGATGACTGGGGAATAAAGGTCTTCAGTAAGTGAATGTGTCATTTACATAGTTATTTTAATATTCCTGTCTTATTATACAAGCTTGGGATTTTTTTCCATTCCTTTATGTCCCAGTTTTTGCCCTTATGAGATTTCAAGAATAAAATGCAATATATATTAATTCTGTTCAAATTATTCCCCATCTACTAGCTCACCTCACTGCTTGCCCTTATTAGCCAAGGCAAATAGAACTATTGCTCTGAGCAGGGTATATCTAGGCTGCCTCAGTTCAAGCCTTCTGTGAAATTCAGTTATGGCTACACTGTTTATTTTTATTTAGATTTTCTTCAGCCAGATCCAACAAAGTGAGCTCAAATTCTCATTATGGCCACCGCAATAAAGACAGACATTAGCAGTAAAATATCATAAGGTCTTGCAATACTTGAGTTATAAGAAATAAGCAGAACTTTATATTTGGAAGATGCACATGAAGGACCCAGCGAGCAATAGCCTGCAGCTCAATACTGATCACAGCCTTGGCCACACATTTTATAGCATGGTTGCATTGTGGGGTTTTCTCCCAGTGAACAAGGTGAACATAAATAATTAAGAATGTACACACACACATGCACCCCTAGCACAGATGTAAATGCTACCTACTTTGTTTTCTTAATAAGTGGACTGCTTCCTAATCGAAATGATGGCAGGTCTTCTGCGATTGTTCCCTTTCGGAGAAGAAACATTTCTGTGAGATCAAATCCTGCGGGACAGGATTACAATGTGTTACTAGATTTGAACAAGCTGACGTCTACATCCCCACAAAGCCACCGTGTTCATTCAGTACCTACCTGTGATTTCCAGGGGACGATCTAAAATATCAGAAAACCTGTGTTCCTCTACACTCAGATGGGGACATGAGCCATCTAGGGGAAAGCAACCGAGAAATTGTTTGTGTTGGGTACAGATGTTCATTTATATTTTGAACCACTTTTGAATAGGATTACAGAAAAGACAGTGAATCCATCATGAAATAATTTCCACTGTGCATTTCTTGTCATTTTTCAAACTTCTTAAGGCGAAAAAACACATCAGAGCAGAAAAATCTGTTAAAAGTTGTTTTTTTCTGTTAATCTTTAAAACTTTTGCAAGAACATTAAAAAAAAATAAAGAGACAAGAGTGTGAGATGCAATTTAGAGACATGGCTAGATCAGCTTCACAAAAAATGAAATGGAGATCAGCTTTATGCATTTTGATAGTTTTGTAACATATTTATCAATCAAAAGTTTTTATTCAAGTAAAGTCATTGCAAACAAAAACTGCTGAAGATGGAATTTGAACACGAACAAATGTCTATTATTATAATAGTCTAAATATTTCTGTCTTCATCGTCTTCAAATTGACAATAATAAAAGATCATTTGTTTTAAAGCCCAGGGCTAGTAGTTTATTTGTAAAATACCACCATCAGTCATCTTGTTTTGTTAAAAGGAATATGTTGTTATGAGCAAAAAGTTGCACACAACAAACCCACGTACCTGATTGTTCGCTCACTGCCATCCCTAAAGAGCAAGGAATGGAATTCAAAGTCCAAATGAAAGCAGCCCACCTCAGAAAGCAAATCATGGCTCTGTCTCTAGAAAGCAGTCCACCTCAAAACCTGGATGGAAACAGCATGGCTTTAATTTCAGCTTCATTTTAGTAAAATTCAAACAATGAATAAACACACTTTATTACAGAGAATAGCCCAAGAAAACAATGGGCCTCTACCCATTTTATTATAAGCATGCTATTATGTTGGGTAACAGTATCTTTTAATTTATTTGGATTCATTTAGCCATCTAGTGTAGAAAGTTGTCTACATTCAAGTGAGGAAGAAATCATATACATACATCTGTCACGTTCTAATCACTTCTTTTCATTTTTAGAAACATGACTGCATAATATTATGTGCAAGTTGTATTATTGCAGAATTGAATTCAGCACTAACGTGTGCCTGATCTTCCTGCTTTACCTAACTCACTTGTGCATTCAAATGTCCCTAAAGCCTTACTTTGGATTTATTTCCGTCACCATGGAGAAGCTGGCGAGTTGTTCGTTGTTTTGTTCTAATTAAGGTTTTCATACAGTGATGAATTCAGATGTTTATACCGCAGCAGTGTTTACGCTTAGCTATGTTTCTCTTTAAGTTCTGCTTACCCAGCGAGCCAAGCTTCTCCATTTACAGCTTGTAATCCATTCAGTCTGTTCATCTACTCTCCTCTTTTTTAATCAATATTCCAAATTATATTTACAGTATGTGACAGAGTAATTGTACAATAGGTTTTATATGGGATTGGCTTCTTGATCATATTGCCACAGCCTTGATCTTTTATTTATGTAGAACTCAATCAACACTTTGTTGTTCAAGGATATCACATGCGAGGATCAAACCTGGAAACCTCCAGTTACAACTAAGTCCCTTGAACCATTTCACTATGCTGCCAAACAAAATCTTCTGGATTGCTCTCGTGCCATTGCAAAGGCGCCACACATTTTTTGGGTAGTCACACTGGATGGTGAGTGTTTGTTCCAAAGTACAGTCGGTAAAGCACCCTCAACTTTAGTGGGCTTTTCAGACTAACACTTTTAGAAATGACTAGATTGCTCTGCCTGAAAAACTGGTGCACTGCCAAAATAATGTTGACAGATGAACTCCGAAAGTAAAAGAATTTTGCATGGCTTTTTCAAAGACTTTCAAGGACTTGAAGTTGTAGGAGTTAAAAAGAATCTGAATAGATGCATTTGAGATACTGCGCATTATAAAATCTCATATTTTATTGAGCTATATTAAAATTATGCATTAAATAGCTTTATCAACACCACAAAAAAGTATGAAGTGACTTCCTAATGAATAAGCAATTTGGAGGATTTTAAATTTGTGGCAGCATAGTGGCAAAGACGATCTATTTCCACCAGGGATGAAAACTCTGACACTGCTAAAAAAGATCTCAAAAGGCCTTAATAGAGCTGCAGCAAATTAAAGTAATTCCAATGTCTAACAAACAAAAGCAACAGAAAGGCGTGCCATACATTTATATATTCATACATAATTCCCATCCATGCTTAAAGCCTTCCCCCACTGGATCATAAAGTTTTACGTGCAGGCCTACAGTATCATGGCGCACGGTAATGAAGTGACCATGCCACTTACTACAGCTCGTCTATGCAAGCGTCACAGGCAGTACAGAGGTATCACATTCCGTGTCTGCGTGGAGGAGTAATGTTATTCTGGTCATTTCTGCAAATGCACGCAACAGACGCAGCTCTGCAGGCGGACCCTGCTGTCGCAGTTACTCCACACCTTTACACATCGCAGTTATCGAGGTCTGTGCGCGAGTTAAATTGCAACTTTAAACCCACACGCTCCCCCCCGGTACAGCAACATGGTACACAGCTGCTCTATATCCGCATCAACTGAACGGACACAGGGGTAGTTTAAGGTAGTTGCACGGAGGCTATGAGCCCGTGTGTATCACAGGCACCAGGCAAAACCGTGCGCACTAAAGTTGCTCGATCCACCAGTCATTCAGCCACTTTCGCTCAGAGGCAATAACTCAGTGCAACTATGCAATATTCAAAGAAGCGTGTTTCTATGCGCGACCGCTGATTGGCTGTGCGCTTTTGAGCATTTTTTTAAAATAAGTATCAAACGTAGTACTTGATATTCGTTCAGTGTTCAGAATATTACGCAATTTGCTGTTAACAAATAGGCAAATATGGTGCATGTTTACTACTGCAGAGCTGTAAGCTAATCAGAAATAAGCCGTTTCTAAGACATGGGTCCCAGCACAAGTTACACGGATGAAGCCGGGAGTTTAAGCAGGAAAACAAATAAATAAAATAAAAAAACAAAAACACTTTCATGACAAAACATACAAAATATGCTCGCTAAAGGGGGACAATAAATTCACAAGCTGATTTCTACATAAAGCCGTTTTTTTCTTCTTCTTTTTTAAATTTTCGTTTACTGTGAAATTAATTTGATCTCTAAGTACTTACAGTATCTGACAAAGTTTCCTCTAAGGCGAAAACAAAGAAAAAACCCGCGACAAAAGCATAGTCCATGTGTGGATACGACCAGTCCGATTCCGGATTCCAGGACTTGGAAATAAAAGTCACAGTGGGATCGCCAGCCCGATCGCTGTCCTTATTAGTTGCACCGAGTGGCCCTCCCACTCTGTCATTATTACTGAAATGTTCACTGACAGAGAGTTCAGCAAACAAGACCAGCACACAGTCAAACAGCTTTGATATTCAATAAAATAAATGCCCAGTTGCAGTTCAAACAAACTGTTATTAAAAGAGCCAGGTGCGGGTATTACACGGCGTTTGATGTATTATGATTTCATCAAAAATCCCCAATAAAGACCTTAAGCATGTGGCTTTACTTGATATTAAGGTACTTTTATATTAGCAGTAATTAGAATTATCCAAGTCAAGCTTAAAAGTAAATATGTGCAGAATACAAAACGTGTTAACGCGTATTCATGCTGATCCACGCTTACCTGGCCATTCATCACTTTATAAAAAAGACGTTACGCTCTATTATGAAGCGGAATGATGAGCAGGTTTAATAAAGGCAGCTTTCAGGGGCAGGCCTGGTGCTATAGCAACAAACTCAATCCACATAGCTACTATTTTAGTTAGAAGACCCAAATGCCATGTTGCAATACTATACTGCTATATGGTAGCCAACAACTTATGTTTCAAATGCAGGTTTGACAGGCTTGTGAGTGTAGACTTTATTCAGAACCTAGTGAGGGTTTGCTCATGTTTATCAGTGTCTGAACAGAGTTTCGTCACATTCATATTATTCTAATCTCTTAGAAAAAAGAGCTGTCTCAGTTAAAAGTGTTGGTTGAATTAAAACTACTTAGTATCCTAAAGTTTTGTTTAAAGAAAAAGGTCAAGGCACCTGCTCAATACAAACAGGTGTTCAAGATCCACACATGTAATTGTTTAGACAGATGATTTTTGTGCATCCTCCCCTTCACCACAGGGTCACACACTCCGAGATACACATTTAAGCACTGTGCTAAAAAGAAACCAAGACAAGGGCTTGAAAGAAATGAAAATTCAAATGAAGCAGATGGCTATATTTCCTTGATTTTAGCACAAACATTTCTTTAGAGCTCCTGTAGTCCTTTTTATTTTGAATCACTATAAGAACTTTTCTCATCTCATGCTTAAAAGTGTTACTTGGTGTGTTAGCATTGGAGTCACATGAATCCAAATGTTGGAAAATTGTTTTGTGACTGTTAACCCCCCTCCTCCCTCCTTTTTAAAAAAAAAATGAACTGATTTATTTTTAATCAGACCCAGGCTCTGTACCACCTCCAGTATGTGTGTGTGTGTGTAAAGCCAGTAAATAACAAAATACTCAAAATTGCAAGGAGCCCTTCAAGATACACTGCATTTATCAGAAATACACTATTAAAAGAGTTTGTATCAGTCAATCTGAATATAAGCTCTTTGTTTTCAATGTTTTTATAACAATATTGTACTATTTATAACAATAATTTGGTCTTACTCATGCTTAATATATGGACCCCAAGAAAAATGCTTGTTGCTGTGGTAACCTAAAGGTTTTACTACTGGCAAAGAATATATATATATTCAACTGTTGCACAAATTTTTTCTGGACTGCACCAGTTGCAATTAAGATTATTGCATTGCCTAAACTTATTTATGTATTGGTGGAGCTGAGAAACACAATCAACTGAATGCTACATCCATTAGAATAAGAATATAATACAGTTTACAGTTAAACAATTATGTGCATATACATAAAATGTAACCTTAAATATATAGAATTAATTCACTGTTAATTACTCAGGTAATGTCTGGATTGCACACCTAATTATTGGCCTGATTAGAGATTACAAATGAGGTCAAGAACTTTTAATAAAAGTCCAACATATTCTGCTCCACAATCTTTGCTTGCAAAGTAATCCTCTACTTGCAGTGCTGTGAAAAGCCAAGCTGTTGCTGGGTTGCTGCTCTGTGGGCAAAGACAGATTGTGTGTGGTGTATGAGGTTGGGATTTTTCTTGTGCTATCCTAAAATCCTCAGTAAATCATAAGCTGTCAAAACTTTTCAAAAGCATTACTTTGGCAGCTCCAGTGAAATCTGCTCACGGTATTGTCTGCAGATTATCAAGAGTAATCAGGACATTATTTCAAAAAGACACATTGCTGCTGATGGTTTTGTTTTGTCTGTGAGCAGTCCATATTAAATTCTTGTCACCTTTCCTCTAAAGCATTACTAAGGCAAACACAGAATTCTCAACAGGTTCCCGGATATATATATTTCTCCATTAGAAATTGAAAACCTGAGGTTTTGCTGTAAACAGGCACCTGGTCATCACTTTGGTCATCACATTGACATTTATTCCCTTTTAATATATCTTCTTTATAATTTTTAAAGAAAAAAAATGGATGCAACATGAACTGAGATACATGAAAATAAGTTATTAGTTATTAACCAGAAGTCACTGTCATTTAAAACTTGGAATACAAGAGCATTTTTTTTAAATCACAAGAGAATATTCCTCTAGACCTTCTCATAGTTCTGGGGACTTGCCCTTTGAAATATTTTTTCCTGGCATTTCAGCTTTAATAGACAGCCAGGAGAGTCAGATAACAGGGAAAAATCAGGGGCTGTGGAAAGCAACAGATGCTCATGCTGATTCGGACCCCAAGATATTGGGTTTACATGTTTAGTGACCTTAAAAAATAATAATAAAAAAGGATTCAAAGATATTTGACAGAAAACGCCCAGATTTTTAACCCCTGTGATTTCCAGAGACCATGTGCTCAATCACAGTACGAGACCTAATCTACTGTTTTACCTGTAAGAGTTGGTGTGGGTGGTCTATGACAGCTGAAAGCCATTTCTCCCTCATAAAACTGACTAATGTGTTATCATAAAAATGCAACAACAAGAAAACAATAAACTAAATTTGTCTTTCATTTCAGTTTCGGTGATTTCTCATATCAGATGAGAAATAATGTTATCAGTGGCAGCCCAGCGCCACAACTCACAAATTCTTAAATTTTCATCTAATAATTATAACATTTTCATATAATTTCAGTTTAAAATTAACAGAAAATCAGAAATGTTCTATAACAAAAGTTCTGGTTAGTTGCTTTTACTTTATAACAGAATTCAACTAAATAGAAAAAGTGCATCATGAGTTATTCTTTATTCATGCTCCAGAGAAAACAAATTTTGGGGTGAATTTTGTCTTGGATTCTACAAATGCAGGATATCTTTCTTCCTGTTGTCAAGAAAAGATCCACACCGATATCAATTTTACCTTTTAATATTATCTAAACTGAAAAAAAACATTCACTCAAATTGTTAGCAAGACTTACACAGGGCTAGCTTACAGTTAGCTATAGAACTTAGATCATTAGTGTTTCCTTCCTTTATTTTTTGTTAAGTAGCTAGCTTATTACTTGTTAAATTATTTCAAAAGATTCCTACTGATTTAGGCAAAGAAATGTTCTTAAGAATAGAATTATATTTTTCTCAAATTGATTTAATTGTACAGACCATACACTAGACAAAGTGCAGGTAAATGATCAGGTTTCAAGGTGCTTTTACTACTAAAACATGCTTCAGTATCTTTGATAAATCTGGTCACCATAACATCTATATATGCTAATTAAATTAAGGAATACATCGATCTTGTGGCAAGCTTAATATTAGAATGGGTAAGGATATACATTTTTTTTTTTTTTTACTTAATTTAGGTAAGCATAGTGTTTCATTACTTATTTGAGGGTGAAAAGAATTTGGGGGGTCATTAATGACAGAGCAATAATGTTATCAATTCCTCCTTTCCACACATACTTACATGTACATGGAGTATGTAAATAATACAAAACAACAATTTACTGCCTAAAATCTTTTTCTGCTTCACCTTATATAATATGAATGCACTAAATCTCGAAAAAAAATCTTACAGTACTCTCCTCTTTGTGTGTACGTGTTTCTGCCTGTGTCTGTTTTTCATGGATATGCACATGCATAACCTCAGCAAATACTATTGTTTTCTCAAGCACCTGTTTGCTTTGAATATAATACTAATCGCTGCTCTGATCCTTCATTCATTTCACTATTGTTAAAGTGGTTTAGGGGCAAAACACCTGCGTGTTTTACAAGATGATTAACTAAAATGACATATGGCAAAGCACTAGACAAAAACCTCATATTGTGTGTCACTAATCTGTATGCAGACATAACCATTGATGTGTACCTTTCACGTGCACATAAAAATCACAGAAGCCATTAAGGAATCTGTTTATCATTTCTGAGAGCTCACCTGGGCATGAAAGCTTCCAGTATGCAGACAAAAAAGAAAATGAATAAAAAGATACAATAACTTGTCAGTTTTGCCTAGAGCTATATATCTGTGGGGTATTCTTATAATATGATCATATAATTGGCTTGCGTATTGAAAGTAGTGAAAGAAAATCAGCTGGTTGCAGACTGACTGGAGAAGCTGTCTGAAGTTGGGCTTTAATGTGGTACATACAACCAGTAGGCATCAGAATTTTAAATGAACTACTCCAAAGTTATTATTACACCAATCGCATTGCATTTGACAAAAAACAAACAAACATTAAACACAGAAAAATATTACAGTGTATTGCACCCACATTGTTTGTATATGTAATATTCTGCTTTGCCATTCTGCAGTTTTACATGTCTGTATTGTGAATTTTCTACAGCCACTGAGTCACTTTACATAAATTTGCTTGTGATGGCCAACTTCATAATTTGCAAATGATACACACCCTGTGTCCAGGTTAGAGTAAGGTAAAGACAAGAAACACTCGGCATTATAAAACTGACTTTACACGCAGATACATTTTGGAGCCCTTTAGTACCAGCTGAGGATCATTTAAATGCTACAGCCTACCAGAGCTGCTGACTATGTCTATCCCTTTATGACCACAGTACCTATCTTCTGATGGCTGCTTCCAGAAGGATAATGCACCATGTCACAAAACTCAAAACATCTCAAACTGTTTTTTTGAACCTGACATTAAGTTCACTGTACTCAAATGGATTTCACAGTCACCAGGTCTCAATCCAACAGAGCACCTTTTAGAATAAAAAGAACAAAAAGACCTTGTTCATCTATTATTACATAAAACTGATGAGGTTTCCCATTTTAAATGGACTCTTTCATTATAAATAATTTAAGATTTTTTAATGGAATATCTATATTGGCATATAATGGCCAATATCCTGTGTCCTAGTGACACACTGTACCTAATGCAAGTGCGTAATACTAAAAGGCTGAGCAATAGCAACAATAATAACAATATAATAAGTCAAATCAATACAAACCTTTGGCTCTCTTTTGGAAATTACACATTCAAAATGCAAAATGATGATAATTGCAAGTGATTCTGTAATCTAAACGGAACTAAAGCAGATAATAAAGAAGAATTACACAATTATTTATGCCATTATCATGTATATGAAAACTGCAGTGCTGATTATATAGTTTCCCTCATGAAATAAAGCTCATTTTGTAGAACACGTTTCAGAAGATATTTTTAGCACAGCTTTGCAATTCAGAAAAAAAAGACAAGAAAATACAGCACTGGCAGAAGTTTGGATTTAAACAGAAAGTTTTCTTGCTTTTGTTTTTCTAGCAGAATGACTTTAGGAAGTTAGGTGAAGGAATATAAAGAGCCAGAACACCTGCAAAGAAGAAGGCGGTGCTTGATGAATGGGACAAATGCAGTACTTTGATCCAGGAGGGTAGATGTAATGTGTGGTTTTTTTCAGTGTTTAATAAGATTTAGGCAACAAAACTATATGTGGTCAGGTTAAGAGGTCAGGAAATAACGTGTTTTAACTTTATGCCAGAAGATTTCAAAACAGCTGCCTTTAGTTATTCTCCAAACGTTTCCCTCAAGTTGTAAACCTATGACCTCACGACAACTTGACTGGTCTATTGCAATGATAGTGATGAAGCGACACTGATAATAATTTAGCAAAATAACCAACAAAGACATAAGACCATGAGCTCCACCTGTTTTCTGACACAATAAGGAGGAGACTTCAAAGTTTATAGGAAAACAAAGACTATTTTGGCAGTACGCCTTGTGCTCTTCAAGTGAATAATAAATGTCAGAATCAGAAGAAAGTGGATGATGGGTGAATGTGATGCTATAATTTAACTGAAGCTGAAGAAAAAAGGGTGACAGGAAACAGCTACTATTATAAAATCAAAATACATATTAAAAAGAAAACTCTACTCAGCTGACAGAAGTGTGAACAATTGGTTTCCTTTTTTCTTTATTTTTTAAACAGCAAGCCCACTTTTAATAGAATTTGGTAGATGGTCTCGATAGAGGCGCATTGCCAAGCTGCACTAAATAAAGGCATTTGCAGTTTTGAAAGGTTGCATGAATTAAGCAGACCTATATACCTTCCCTGTGCAAGTGAATAATGGGGAGTGAAAAACTTTCATTAGTTTAATTAAAATTCAGGGGCATAAATGAAGCTTAGATATAGGACTATTGATTTTAGTGAGTTGAATTTATAAGTGTCCAAACCAGTAGTGACCAACTAATTAACTGGTAAGAATGTTCTTCATTACAATTAGTTACAGGCTAATTTCCTCAATACAACAGATAGCTGGTGCTCATAGAGATGTATTATTTTCACTCTCTGAAACGTTAGAGTCTCAGTGTCACCATAGGCTGCTACAGTCTTCCCCTTGCAAAAGTAATTACTCAAGTAATAATTTAATTTTGCTACAGTAATTCCATACACGGTGAAGCATGACTGCACATTCCTTGCCTATTGTAATTTAAGAAACAATATAGCTCATAAATGGAGTAGATTTATTTTACCTATTGCACTTAAAACTGTGAAAATGAACCCAGAATGAAAAGATGAAAATTCTTTATAGTGAGATAGCATGGGTTTCTGCATGCAAGATAGATTTGATAGGAACTGAAAGAAATGGTGAGTAGCCTGGCAGAAAAAGGAAGAAAAAAAAATCCCAGGCACATTGTCACAACTCACACAGAGTCTAGAGTCTGGAAAAGTTTATATAGTCCCACCAGTGCACACGTTTGGAGCCCACATACCTCAGAACTTTTAGGAAGTTACAGCTCCTCTAGTCACTGAAATGAAAATAAAATGAAAAATATTGTCTTAAGTAACACCAGTTTGTTTCTGTTATAATGAGAGTCATTGAAACTAGCTCTATAGTTGCTGGGTTATGAACCAGAGGTATTGCAGGTAGAAAAGTAAATATTTATTGTATGTATTTCTGAGGCTTAGGTGCAAAATTCAACAAACATGTCAGACACATAATACAGACCAGCGTAATGAAGCCTATATGAAGGTAATGTACACATTCAAGTTACCAAAGCCAAGAAATAAAAAAAATAAGATGAGCACATCTGTGCACATCATAAAAGGTACTCATCAGGTGAGCCACTGATCAGACATATACTGTATACTAAAAGTACTAATCAAATGACTTTGATGTAGGCTAATTAGCTATATGAATCTTTACTGAAAATACACTTAGCTTAGGGAATACTTTCAGCACAGTGACTATGGTGGTGTGGAGCACTGCAGTGTACAATGAGCAGGTATACTCCAAAGATGGAATGCAGGAATGCAGCTTCAGGTGCACTGCACCTTGATTTTTAAAGCCACACTTCCTCCCATTCAGCTAATTTAATGCTTAATGAACCAGATAAGTTTTCCAAATATACTGGACCAGTCCTGAATGTAAATTATGCTGCATATCAGTCTGAAAATGCACCAGCTCACAGCGGCTATTTGATACTTTACAGACTATTCTGTGTACCAGAAGAACATTTGCAGATAAAAAAAAGAAAGCAGAGAAAAATAAAAATAATGGGATACAAAGAAATTATATAATTTTAGAATTTCACAAAAATATTTAAATGGCAGTCTCGCCGCTCAGCTTACATCTCATAACTCAAGGTTGAGACAACTGGATAGCCTATTTGCCCCTCAAGTAAGCCAAAGTGCCTGTGTGGTTGCCCCATGTGTTACCTGGGTTGCCCCAGAAGCTAGCAAAGGAGTTACATTGGTGGGTCTTAACAAAATACGTTTAGATTGTAAACCTAACCATAACATAATAAGAATAGAGGTGTTCCTTTTTTATCTTCCTGCTAGAGCAGGATATTGTCTTACATGAAGTAGGCAAAGGGTGACACATTGGATAACTTGAATGAATATGAGAGGTTAGAATGAAAATATTTCTGACAAAAAGAACAAATCACTAGCAACACTTCATTGACATTTAAATTACTCTAACTATTGCAGACTGCCTGTGTATGTATCAGTGACGAAACACACTGCACTGGAATCGAGTTATATAACAGCACAGATTCATTGCAGCCATTCATATTGAGATTCTTCAGCATAATGCATGCTCTTACTGAGTCTTTGGTGGTTGTTTTCCTTTCAGGACATCACAGGCCAACTTGAGTTTTTCCCTTGAGAGTGCCTTTAAGAAGATTTAATTGTATATAATGGTGGAAAGTAGTTGTTGACTGACTGACCTTCTGCTAATGAGACAGGTATTGTGTTGTGATGAATAATCTCTGGTAAGAAGGTTCTTGTGCATTTCTGTTTTACTTCATGTGCTGCACTGTATTTGAAAGTGTAAAAAATACCCCACTACATCACAGGAAGTTACTTTGTTTTGTTTTAAACAATTGATCGGCTTATAAAATACTGAAGGCTGTGAACTTTTGCATTATGGACAATGAGTGCATACGCTATTATAGTTAGAATAGCCTGACCTCGACTTCAGCAGCATTAGCAATTCTGCTTTCAGGCAATATCGATCTAATAATATACCATCTATCAAATGCCTGACATTACTTAGTTTCCCTTTTTCCGCCAGAACAGCTCTGTTATGTCAGGCCACAGACTTTGGACCTCTGGCAGTTTTCTGTAGTGTCTGGCGCCCAGTTTTGGCACCACATCATTTGGGTTCTGTAGTTTGCTGCAGGAGTATGTTGCTGTCGGGGAGTGTCATTGCCATTGGGGTGTGGTTGGTTTTGAAGCAATGTTTGGGTGTATGGTACCTGTCAAAGTGACATCCAGTACTGTTTAAAAGTCTCAAACCACTCCTCATTTCTTTATATTTTGCCTCCAAGGAACCAGAGTTTCTTCTGATTTTTTTAAAGTGATCTTGAGTAGTAGTTCTCCAGGTCATATGAAGGTTTTTCGAAACTTTTCTTTGAACCCCAGCTGCTTTTTCACCCATATTTACACTGGTATGCAGTGTGTCCTTAAAAATGTGGTAAATGAAGGACAAAAAAGAAGTAGCAGGTCTAAAAAAATATCTACACTAGATAAAAAAGTATCTGAAAATCATGCTCTTAAGAAACAGGAAATTCAGCTCTGACATAGGACCTGAGAGATGCATCTAGCTCTTGAGTTAGTCCATCTACTGTTTGCTGAAGTCTCATCAGAAATAGTATCCATGGAAGGTTGGCTGTTGAGAAGCCATTCGCAAACTATACAAGAACTCAAGAGGTACACCAGCGAGTGTCTACAACCTTTTGTAAAATATTGTGGAGGCTCTATCATGGTTCGGAGCAGTATTTCAGTCAGTAGTGTTCAGGATCTTGTCAAAACTGATGGACTTATGAATGTAGGAAAGTACCATCAGATGATCCACCATCCAATATCATCAGGAAAGCAACTGACTGGCCAAACCTTGATTTTTCAACATGAGAGTGACCCCCAAACACACTGCCAATGCAGTAAAAGCATACCTAGAAAGAAAAACACACAATGGAACAATATCGTGGATTGGCCTCCCCAGAACCTGAACCTCAGCAATACTTAAGCAGTGTGGGATCATCTAGAGAACAGAATAAAAGGCAGCCAATATCCAAAGAAGAGCTTTGAATGTCCTCCAAGAAGCCTGGAGAACTATTCCTGAAGACTACTTAAAGAAATTACAAGAAAGTCTGCTAAAGAGAATTCAGGCTGCGCTGAAGATTAAAGGTGATCATATTAGATTTTCAAGCTCACTAGAATAATATAAACTGTTTTTTGCCTTACATGCTGTATTTCCATTTATAAGTGCAACAATTAAAAAAATTGCCGCCACTATTTCCTATTTTACTACCAAAATATACAAAAATGACTCAGCTCAAGACTTTTATAAAGTACTGCACATTCATGTCGGAATCCAAGTCTTGTGGAACATTGCAAAGTACTGTAGCAAGATGATCAATGTTAACCCCTTCACTGTCAGTGGTTTCATTGTTGATGTAAACCATACATAGCAGCAATAACAAAACGCCAGAAATTCAGTTAAAAGAACATTTAGTTGAACATTCAGTCTTTTTAAAGTTAAAGGCAATATTTTACTTGTTGAATACTTTTTCCTCTCACTGGTGGGACTTTTACAAAACTATGTAGATAATACCTGCAGCTTAAATATTCATTCATTTATTGCGCGTTTGGTGTTGCTTCTGCAGAGTAGACGTGTTGTGTTTTATCACACATACTTAAATTCAGCAAGTCACGATAACAATCTGCGAGTATCAGTTCAGCATGAACGCATGAACAAGCTTCCTGCGGAGACGTCACCGGCAGCTGCCGGTCTCTTCACCGTGGTGACGTTAACAGGAGCACGTGGGTTTGTTATTGCAGGAAGTGAAGATGGCGGTTCAGTCGTTGCTAACAGAGTCTGTGCTCGGGTGGTCTATTTTCACCATTATACTGTTGGTAAGCAAATACGACATTACGTAGTCGCTTTATAAAGTCGTGGAGTGGTAAACGGTTAGCCCGAGTTGTGCTAGTAGGCGAAGTGGTTGTTTTAACATCGGCGTTAATCGGCGCAACATGGCTACAGCGCATTAACGCCAGCATTGGCTTTGGATTGGTTTTAGCTAACATTAGCCGTGACACACTTAGAGGCTGTCGCTCTATAAGAGGCTTTCAGTGAACTGTTTAGAATATTTTGGTGTTGCGTACAGTTAGAAACACTGGGGTTGTTAAACACTACTTTGTGGAGAATAGGGGGCTGGTATTGTTACTTTCTTATATTTTAAAAATGTAACATCCACTGTTAGATCTTCCCTGTATAAAAATACCCAGCTGTACTATAAAGTGTCTAGTTGTTTTTAAACGCAATGTTTTTATTACGAATAAATAAGTGCTGAAAATGGAAAAACCAAGATTAACCAACCTTAACCGTGACAACTCTGTAGAGTTTTCTTTTTTCCCCCTTGCAACACATAAATTGAGATTTCTGTAGTAGGCTACTTGAATGAACGTCTTAAAGTTGTTCAGCTTGGTAATCTGCGGCTCATTTTAGCCCTCATTATCCCAAATGTCATTCATACCCACATCACATGGCTAAATCACAAGTCCTCCAGAAGAATGGCTTGATGCCAATAAATTGCTCTTTTTTTTCTGCCCAGTACTAAGCAACCCTTTTATTTCAGACCTCTCAATGGGTCTTATTTGGATGCAGAGCCTTTCGCTATTACCTGGCAGAACAAGCAGCCGGAGGCGTAAAGCTGTGGGCCTTTAATTGATCCTGTCTGCGAATGGCAGCCCTTAAGCTGAAGGGGCAAGTGTTTGCAGTGTCCTCACCTCTTAAAGCACATGTGCCTGGAATATGACCTTGTCATTTTGGAGCCCATTTATTGCTTCTTTGTCTAATGAGCTTCTCTCCCATTACAATGTCAATCCCTCTCCTGTTCGTTTTTTTTTTCCCTTTTAAATGTTGAACAGCATAAGTGTACCACTCATACCACCATAAGTCTGTTTATTTTGCTTCTTATGAAATGAAGACTTTGTGTTATTGCTTGTCAGTCTGAGAAGGGAGTATGATATAATTGGATCAGCTCCTCCAGAACACCTGCAGTCAGGCTTTTTAAGTTACATAATGCCCTGCTTGTTGTTTTAATACTTGGATTTCAGTTGTTTTCTTTTTGTTATAAACGGTGGTATAAACTTCAAGGAAATATAAAACTACAAAAGTAGACTTTGTTGCAGGGGTATTGTATTGAATAGCATAATTTTACTGATTTCCAGCCTCTAGTGTGTTGCTTGTTTGCTTCAGTTTGATTTTTATAAACCCCATTGACATTTTCCAAATTAAATGCAAACGCCATCTTGTACTGCATATAGTTGATTGAATTTACTTCTGGTTTTTTTTTTGGCTTTACATGTAATAGAGCTCTGTAAGCCAAAAAGTATTTTTGCTGCCCTATTATGTATTTTATTTGTTCCTCACAATCACATTATTAAACATTTGTTTTATTTTAATTACTGTTGGTTTTTTTTAGGTAATTCTTGTGTTCTGTTGGATCTACATTCGGAAATTTCAAAGTCGGCGGGAGAGTGAAGTTATTTCAACTATCACTGCAATATGTGCTCTGGCTATTGCTTTGATAACGTCTGCACTTCTACCAGTGGACATATTTCTTGTTTCTTTCATGAAGTATCCCAATGGTACTTATAAGGTTCGTATTTTCTTCTTCAATCTAAAAGCTAAATGCATTTCTCAGTTGTATTTTTTTTGTCTTATTGTTGCATTTGAATAAAGTCACCAGACAATTTATTAGGTATATATTGCTAGTGCAGGATTGGAACTTTTTTTGCCTTCAGAGCTACCATGAGCCCTTTGGGCACAGATTCAGCAAGTTGTTAGAAACGTTCCTCAAAGATTTTAGTTCATATTAACATGATAGCGTCGCACAGTTGCAGGTTTGTTGTCTGCACATCAGTGAGTTGGCTTCCAGCAGGATAACACAAAGATGTTGCAGCAGAAATTGAGACTCAGGCCAGGCAACATTTTCCCTTCTGCTCACTGGATATTTGTTCTTTTTCTCGGCATTCTGTATAAACTGTGTGAGATTGTTGTAGATCAGCTGTTTATGAAATACTAAGAGATACCAGCCCATCTGGCGCCAGCATGTTCAAAATCACTTAAATCACCTTTCTTGCCTATTCCCAATGCTCAGTTTAAACTTCAGCAGGTTGTCTGCATGGCTAAAGTGGCTGCCATGTGATTGGCTAATGGGGTATTTTTGTTAATGAGCAGTTGAATAGGTGTACACAATAAAGTGGTCATTAGGTGTACATCTACATCAAGATGTGTTATATGTTCAGTGTGCTACCGAAATCATTCATCAGTGCAATATTTTTTCTTTTGTCTCTAATAGGCTATTTTTATGGTATTTATTTATGGTATTATTCTAATAAAAATTTTTATTTTTACAGTTAGCAACAGTTATTGCTAACTGTTCTTATTGATTGTTACACATGAGTCATGAATCAGCCTTGTTACAAATGTTAAAATTAATACTCACAATTGACTTTCTCATGGCAGGAATGGGCAGCAAACAATGAGACAAGAGGTGAAATTGAAGATACTGTGTTGTATGGATATTACAGTAAGTATGTTTTTTTTAATAGTTTATGTGGGTAATTAAAAAACTCAGACAATGAAAATTGAAATAAAATAAAATATAATAAAGACTTTAATTACAAAAGGATTATTAACTGCACGGCAGTTAAGTTTGCATTGTTTTCAGTGTTTACTTTCAAGTTATTTACTTTTCTTACATGATTATAAATGTGTTACGTCATTATTTTGATCTTATCTCTGCTTTGATTTGAATGAGGTGCCAGTTCAATTTTAATAACACGTGGGGCCTGTCTCATCTATGCAGCAGTCGTAAAGGGTTAGCAGTCTAACTCTGGAAATCACACAGGCTCTTTGTTTCCCACACTGGTGACTCATTTTCACACAGGGCATCTCTCTGTAGTAACTTCAACTGCAGAGCTTACCTGCTCTGAAGCTGCTTTAGTCAGGCTGTGACTTTAGGTTATATTTAAAGCCCAAACAATAGCTGACTGTTTCTAAAGTATCATCTGGCCTATTTAAAGACCAAATTTTCGTCACAAATTCAGTTGAATACAACTTGGAGTTTTTGTCACAGGGTTATGTTGAAGTACAAAAACAGTTTTACATGAATATTCTGTAAATCAGATCTATCAAACATTTATTGTGTTTCTGGGCAAAATGCCAGCTTTGGTCATTAAAGGAAGTCGTATCTGTTAAATAGCACTCCACTTAGGTTTGTCCTTTGTAGCAATAAACAAATTGAATTTACTGTTACAATTTAAGTACCTTTCCAATCATTTGCGTCCATAACCCTGGGATTTTTAACAACGTAAGAGTTTAAAATTAGATAATTTATTTTGTAAATTTATATACTTGTGTAATGTCATAGTATTTACTTTAATAGCATACATTTGTAATACTTCAATGTGCCTTATTTTGTGTGTTGTAGAGAATGTGTTTTTTTGGGGGGGTTTTTTTGGTTCATTGGGACCAAGTTCATCATATATTAAATATGCTGCTTGCTGAATTGGTCTTACATGTCACTGCTTTTTGGTTACCAACTCTTCTGTTTTCATGTAAAATGGCAGGAAAGGGGAAAAGGTGGTGCTTAAAAGTTGTTTAACGGGTTTATAAAACCGGTCAGTTAGGATTACCTGAGATGAAGTCACACGACTGTATGGACCATTTCAATGATAAGGATGTGACGCATACATATACTTTAACTACAGTCTTCTAAAGCAAATGTTTTTCCCATTGCTGCTTGACAGGATTTCAGCTAAACAACACCTCATGTGTGAGATTTTGTGTTGCATAATGTGTTGTATATTTTCAGAGGCATTTTAGCACCAGGACTTGATGTTTTAATAGCTGTAGAATGTAGTTTTAGGTTTCTAGCTGGCTAGAAGCCTTCTAGCTAGAAGGCCTTCCTTAATAAAGACATTATCTGGATGGTGATATATGTTCCTCCAAAACCTGATCATTTAGCATTAATGGTGCCTTCACAGATCTGCAAGTGACCCATTCCATGTGTGCTGTCCTGTCTTTTGAAATGTGCCTTAATAACTAGCTGGATTAGTGTCTCTCATCTCTGGCAGAGAAGACTAAGTGTCCATGATTTAAAAAAAAAAAAAAAAAGCTTAAAGCTTTAGTCATCCAACAGCGGGACAGTTTTCTACTTTGCTGCAGTTCATCTTAAATGAGATAAGGTTCAGAGGGTGAAAAGCTCTCTCTTAGATGCATAATGACTTTACAGTAGTACTTCATATTTGTAGTGTGACACTGGGGGATAAAGTCACAGTGCACATCCCTGTGAATGCAGCCAAACATCCTTCTCACTTGATGGCTCGGGCAGTGGATACTTGTCCATGGAGGAGTACTGTCCTCTCGGACAGAGACCAAATCTAATCAACACTGATAATTCTTAGAATGAAGGCTGACTAAGTTTGACACAGAAGTTGATGTCTGATTTCAAGTTAGGGGTACATAAAAGTGATGAGAACCTCCAGGAAGTGACTCAGACTTGGCTGGAGTGCTGTAAGTAGTGCACAATGAAAAAGCTTTGAAGGGGATAGCAACCAGATTTAAATTATTTTTAGTTTATTGCTTTTTATGAGCGAGATGTAAATTTTTTGATTTCTCAGATATGGCTTTTTTCATGGCAGAGATTTAAATTGCAGTTATGAATGTAGCAAAACTCTCTACTTTCTGGTATTCATTTCAAAAGTGGATTTTTAATGCAGTTCCACCTGAGGGCCTCACAGATATTTAATATTACTTGTGAAGATAAGTCTTTGCAGAAACTTCTCTGGATACTCTAAATCTTTTCAATATTATGTACCAATACATTTTAGAGTTTGTGGTTACTATATTCCCACTATTATAGTCATAGTGGAATTGACATTAAGGATGGCACAAATGAGAACCTATTTGTTTCAAAAAATAAAATAATTATAATAATTAAATAATTACATTTTGGGGGATTTCTTGCATTCTGTGTATTAATCCAAAACCTACAAAATCTACAGATAGCTTGATGAGCGATTATTTGACAGTACTTCTTTCCAGGATAGTTGTTGTTCACCAAGCTTCATTTGATTTGCTTGTTATAATTGTCACACTTAGCTTGCATTTATTGACACTTTGTTTTTGGCTTTGTGTGACACTGGGTTGCATCATTAGGAAGTTTGTTGAGCATCTTGGACTAATCCTGTTTGATTCCTTTGCTATGAGAAAGGGCAGGTCTAGTCTCCAAGGATGACTCTCCAATTCCAGTATTTGTATGTGGTTATAAATCATGGACAACATCCAGACTTTGTGACTGATAAATTACAAGCTTAAAACTGTTGGTGCCTCTGAAATTTCTTCATGGTTGTAATATTAAAGGATAACACAAGTTGTCCTTGTTGATAGCAAATTCAGTCATGCCAAAGTCTCTAGATCGTGTGTTTTCTAACAGACGCTAGCTTAAAGTGGCTGTCAGCAACACTGTTGTATACCGTCTGTTAAAAAATGCCAAATGCAAGGACGACAAGCTGTCTCCATGCCCAGACAGTCCCATCAAAGAAACCACTTCCTTTGGCATAATGACACCAAAGAAAAAAAAGAGGGCACAGACCACAACACTGCCCCTCAGCATTCAGGCCACAGTATATTGTCCCCTAAACATAAACATATCATTTCATACATAAAGATGACTTTTTTTATTTTGCTATCTATAGTTTGGATTAGACATCCCCCTAAATGAAACCTTGCTTTATAGAGATTTAGAAAAATGAATAATTCAGTAGGCTTAGTCTTCAGTGCAGGGCTGTGTCTTGTCAGTAATTTAATTCATTTAATGGCCAAACTGCCTGGAAACCAAGTTCATGGTACAGTAGTTACACTCAAGAAATGTTTCACAAATTAAAGGAAAAGCACATATAGTTTGCTTAATAATTGGTTTAGTACATCTAGTTGGAGCTTTTGAGAGCAAATCTTAAGTCACAATTTCTGTAATTGCTTTGAGTGGCAGCTAAAATTGCTGGGTTTTATGTAGCACTTCATATTGTGATGCTCATTCCACGCAGTTTTATAGGTTACTACATGTTTTATATTGTGTGTCAAGTAGGCATTATATGCTTTTATGCCATTCAAAGAGCAAAAGAGAGGCTTTTTTTATATGCATAATGTTATTCAGCTGAAAGCTCATAGACGCTTAAAGTCAGAAGAGGAGTAGGGAAGAAGCTTGAAGGAATTTGCTGTTTGCTTCAAGCATGTGCACATGTGATCAGAGCTGTGTAAGTATGTGCTGTGCTTGTAATCTTTGGCTACTGATAAGGAAGGATGTATGCTTGTAAAATACAAAAGTCCCAGCCTTGGAGTGTAGATTGATAATGCGTTCTGCACGTTTGGAGCAACGTTTTGTTCAGTTGTAGCACATTTTGAATATTGGAAATGAATTATAAGCTCAGTGGTGCAGAATATTAACCTGTCACACTGACATGTTCCTCAGTTGATTGTACTTGTTGTTCTGCTGCTTTCTGCTGTACCAAACATAAGATGACTGTTGGTCATATGATGTGAGATTTCTACAGATTAGCTCTCCAGTCAGCTCTACCTTTCTTTTTCTTTTTTTTTTTTAAGTCAGAAGGGATTCGTGATGCATCATTATGTGATCAAATGTCTACTGTGACTAGGTGCTTGTGAAGATGACGGCATAAGAGGACTGTGTGCTGCGTCTTAGCAAAGTCATACTTTGCTGAAGGCTGCAGCATGAGACTGAAAATGAAAATACGCTGAATCTAATTTTAGCTACATAGTGCATTCTGTTATCGGTGTTTATGTAGAACTAGACAGATTTGGATTTTATTTATTTATTTATTTTTAAGGGCCATCACTTTATTATTTGCCAGTAGGTGGAGACCTAGCTCCATGTTTATTGTGTGGACAGCTTCCTTTCAAGTCTAACCTTTAAAGTTGAATTTTCCTTAAGGCAACATTTGATAGCACTGTCCATTTGTCTCTTCACAAATTGTATAATTACAGGGTTGAGAAAGATTTCTATTTGTATTGGTGAGGCATGTTTATCTCTGAGGTAGACTGTTTTATATTCATTGGTGGTCGCAGTTAATAAGCATGTGCATGTCCAGCGATTTGAAGAACTCCCTGCATTATTTATTTGATCTTTAAAATAATTTGATGGCTTTACATAGCTGTCATTTGGTTCATTTCTGCTGTTTTATTATTATTATTTTTAAAGTGCATTTTCTTTGGACAGCCACAGCCACACTTTACTTTATAATCAGCCTTAAGAGTTTTACAAACATAGGGTAGTCATAGAATTGCAATTGTAGGGTAGGAAAATTCTGTTGTAGCCTTTTATTCATTTATTTATTAATTTTTGACAAACCTTTTCACATCAATGTTTCCCCCTTTATTTTTTTTTTTATTATTATTTTTTTAGGAATCAACATAATTGTACAGAATCAGTGGGAGTGTATGCCGTTATGGGATTTAGAGATTATTTCAAACCAGTTTTAAAATTGATCTTTGTGTTCATGTTAAGCTTTTGCCCAAGTAAATGTTCCATTTTATATTAGATCTCAGAGTGAATGTGCGAGTATAGAGTATTGCAGAGGGGGCACTTTGAGCAAAAACCTGAACAGCAGTGATGAAAAGGTAACAGCTATATCAGAATACGTCTGTAATGCCAGAATCAAGATTGAACCATTACTTATTAAACTCTGCAGTTGTTCACAAAGTCTACACAGTGTACTATTAGATTCAGTGTACCTTTTAAGTCGACAAAGGGGAAGAACGTCTGCAACAGAAACAACCACTTCCTTTTAGAGCCCAAATACCTTTTTGTGATCTTTGATGAACCCTAAGTTTGAAAGCTTAGCCTTTCAATCTCCTTCCTCTGTCCATTTATACATTTCCTTGGACTGCTCAGTACTTCAAAGCAGTGGTGCATAAGACCCTTAAGCAACAGGGCAAAATACCCCTGGGCCCTTTAAATAAATCATTGGCTTTCTCCCTGCCTTTTTTTTACTGCCATTTGTGGAAGAGAAGCTAGCGAGGAAGGAGTCCTCTTGCAAATACACTAACAATAAGTTTCTTTTTTTCCTGTGATTTAAAAAAAATATATATATATTTTTTGATCCACCCACATGTGCAGAGTGAATTTTATTGTAAAGAGGTAGCCTAATGCTTCTTTTAAGAGCATTTCTGAAAACACTAACAAATTGTAGTTTTGTTTTGGAGGGCAGTTTTATGTGATACAGAGGGGCCTTTGACAATTGGAACACAGTCAGATAAGGACAAGAAACAAACCATGCAGCAGCTTTTCTGCTACTTTTTTTTCCTCAGCTCAAAATACTGACACAGATTTTAAGTCAACAGTTAGTCTCACCTTGTGTCATATACAATAGAAGAGGTAGAAGGGGTCATCGGCTAATCAGAGCGCTAGTGGTATAAACCGCAGCTTCTTCAATCCACACGCCGAAGCGCCCTTACACAAGGTACTGAAGATGCTGATCTGAAGTACCTTGAGGACAGAGCTGATGAAAATTTAGTGTGAATGCAGCCAGTCCCCTTTCTCGTATGCATTCAGTTTCACATTACCCCCTTTCCTCAAAGTGTGTGTGTGTGTGTAATAAGGTCTGCTGGCAGCTGGAAAAGCTGGGGTTTCTGTGCAAATATACGAGGGCTATGCAAATCCTACTTATTCAACATAAAGAACTGAAACCTGTAGCATAATTTGGAGGTTTCCAGAGTGTCTGTCTTAAGTTGCTGCTTGTTGCTTTAGTGGACTTTAAATATTGGTAAATGGTACTTATATAGCACTTAAAGTGATCACTTGCTAAACTTTAGGGTTCAGTATCTTGCCCAAGGACACTTTGACAGGCAGACTAGAAGAGCCATGGATAGTACCAGTGACCCTCCAACAACCGTCTGTATCTCTTGAGCCAGTCTCCAAATATTGGAGTTCGGATGCCAGTGTGATTCTGTCAGGCTAAGTCAGCACGGACAACGGTAGTAGACTGCTGCGTGTGAAAGTCCCAGACACATGCCAGTCACAGCAAACGTGTTACTGATATACCTTTAAGAAATATGAGTCAGCACAATTCTCCTGATATTGTTGTAGCTCACATGAAAATTCAGTTGTTTTTTTTGTTTTTTTGTTTTTTTAAATGAATATCTGAAATCCTGTGTCTTTTCACTGTTGATAGTTTCAGTGTTGACATGTAAGTAAGTATGGTTTTCTATGACCCCTGATATTTAATTTTCACATGATCAGTAATACATGTTGTATTTTTGCAACATGTATTACAACAAGGAACAAGAGGTGCTAATGCTCAGTGGATAGCCACTGTGATGTGAGGACATGGTTGTCATTAAACCTCACATAGCACATTAATAAATACTGTTGTTTTAGATCACTGAGTAAAAAGGAGTGCGTACTGAAACCACTGACTGGTGAAGTGAATAACGATAATCATCTTGCTACACTGAAATGCTCTGTCTCAAAACCTTGCGTCTTGGCACTCGTGTAGCTCTTACTTTGACATGTACCACCCACCAAAACATTGTTTTGGGCCAAACCCATACCCATACCTGATGGTAGTCGTCTCTCTTAGCAAGCCAGTGAACTCCACTACTTCTCAAAAACTGCTCAAAAACAACTCAAGGAATGTGACAAAGGTCTCCTGGTGCTGACTCCCCAGACCTCATTCCAGTGGTTATCTGTGGGATGCCTCAGAAAAAACTGATCCAAGCAAACCACAACCCTGCGACCCACAGAACATGACAGATCCACTGCCAACACAAGAATTGTGTAAAGGTTTAAGGACATTTATACATGCTCCCGCTCACAGGGATAAATATGCAAAACTTTCCCTGGTCAGGTCTTCTTCCCAAGATCTGCATGGAGAGTAATGGATTATTCATTGCAATGCAGTATGACCTATTCTTTCATTGTGTTAATATTCATGGTGTTATGATTAATTTTACTCACTGCTTTAACCTGCAAGCATATGCCAGTGGCTGCATACTGTGCATGGCTTGCATTTATTGGCTCCTGGCATCATTCTAAACTCAGTTTGTCTAGCTGTAAATGAGTGTAAATGGATACCTTAGTGGAGCAATGAGCATGTGTTTATTGAAAGTAATGCCCTGTCAGAACCACAGCTGGGAAAAACCAAACCTCTGTAACAATGGCATTCATTTGTCTGCAGCACAGAGAGCCTTTTGTGGAATATTGTTCATTTCACAAAGGGGCATGTTTGCACTCGCTTAGGGTCATACCTTCTTGACTGATATGGAACAGTTGTTTTCCACATGCCCACTGGAGTTGAAGTGGACTGCTGATTTTATGGATTAAGTGCTTGTTAGGAGCAAGTTTTCAATTTTAGTTTTACTCAGATTGTATTAGTTTACATTCAACAGTCACATTTACAGTTGTGTAGTTTCTCATTCGGAGGTCCAGGGTATTGCTTAGGGCAGTGTTTCCTAACCTTTTGGAGTCACGGCACATATTTCCCATTAGAAAAACCACACGGCACACCACCAAACAAAAATGTCACAAAAAGCACGTTGATCATTTTTCCCCACGCACCAGGCAGAGCGGAATTGGCTCGGTTTGTCCCCAGTATACCATTTTTGTTTTTTATCTGTTATTTATCTATTGCTATTACGTGCTGCGTTGTCTCGGTCACAGCATGACTGTGTAATTTCTTCTTCGTCTTCTTTTGTTTTACTGGCAGTTGGCAACCCATTAAATTGGAGCAAGAAGTTGTACTGCCTTCTAGTGGAAGTGAATGTAATTGTTCTGCCTGTTACTCATTGCCTGTCACTTAGAGTACCAATCAGGTGACACCAGATAATCTTCCACGGCACACCTGATCATTTCTCACAGCACGTTGGGAAACACTGGCTTAGGGCATTTATTTAGTTGTGTCTTTCATATACCTGAATCTCAAATCCATTAAAGGTTTAAAATGTTACTTTTCTTTTTAAAATTTTGTTTTATTTTGAGGACTTTAAATTGAAGTTTAACTCATAAAAATCAGGGGCTGTTTTCACAGAAAAGTACAGTGGATACGGTCTTGGTAAGCTGTTTATTCTAGCACATTTCTTTTTTGTTGCACCTTGTGCTAATGATTCACATTATCACCTCAAGGTGGTACTGGGAAATGGTAACCATGCTGCCGAGCACATTGTTGGGACATGCTTTTCTATGAGTTATTTTGGGGTTATCTGGTCTGTCTGCATCGACATCCATTTGCTGTAGGAAAAAAAAAAGTCACCAGCTTAGAATAGCATCTCTCTATTTAAGTGTTTTTGCCTCACCCTCCCCTTTATGAATTCCTAATGCATTTGAGTGTTGGTCTTTTCTCTCAGAAAAGGTATATAGGAAGAAACGAACAAAAAGGCTTGGATCAGAGAATATTAAGGCCCTTTCTCTGAGGACAGGAGTACCTCATGTAGAAGGTCACCAGCTCTAGTGAATAAAGCAATTTTTCTCAAGCTGATAGCGTTTTTTTTTTTTAATATATATATTAGTGTGGTCAACATTCAAGCGGAAATTGTTATTTCCTGCTTTGTAAAAGGTACTCAGTCTAATAATCACAGCAACAACCAAGGAAGAACATGTTCCTCCTCTAATTGAATCAATTGTTTAGTGTTCTGGATCATATTCTGAATAGAAAGAGCACCATTCATAGATTACTGAGTTTAACACTCTCAAAGTGTGTAAACTACAGATTCTTAGATGTTCAGCCTGTTTTAAAGAATACTAATGATACAGGTTTACTAGCTGACAGTTGTTAATGACCCCATTTACACATAAACATGTGATTTATATGAGAAAACATTATTTGGATACTGATGTGTGATCTATAATTTTTTTCCATTTACATCTTGTATTAAAATGAGTTCTCATTATCTTGATTGTGCTTGTATTGAATCCAGTCTCCATATGCAAATCAATAAAAAGTGGATGACTTACTTGTCAACAAACATGGTGCACACTAGCAAATTTTTCTTCCATTGCAGATGAGATCCTGAGATCTGATGTTTTTCCACACACATTATGATCTGCTTTCATCTTGCATAACCGTTTGTTTTTCCTGCAGATGAACTGTCTGCATACAGATTGCACATGTGTGCAGTAGTTTGGTTTTAACAACTGTAGTTAAGACAGTGTTTAAATATTGCTCGCTGGTTACCACAGCTTAAGAAGTGTAAGCCTGTTCCACACTAGAAGTTACTGGAAAGAAAAGGAAAAAGAAACTAGAAACATTGTTCCTTAAATTTTGACCCTGTGGCCAAATATGTTACAAAGATAAGCAGTTTAAAACCTTGAGCATTAAAAGCATTACCTTAAAATGACCTAAAAAGTGAAAGCCAAATTTTTCTCAGTATGCTTATTCGCTGAAGATTTTCAGTGTGCTATGGCCTCATTATTTTTATATGAAATATTGTTGTTATTATTTATGCATTTATTTTACTTGACCTAGTCTTTAGATGCCTGTATAGCTAGTTAATTTCTTTTTAAGCCAGTTTGAACATCAAAGGTTAGTTCTGGAGTTTGTCCGTCACCACATTTGCTTATGTGATCTCTTTCACTGCCTCTGTCTATCTTTCCACCTTTCTGAATAAGGATTGTTTGTTTATTTATTTATTTTTTGTTTTGGTTATTTTTTTTCATAGCATTTGAGATACATTTTTATTTTTCATTAGCAGTCACTTGCAGGTTCCACCTTTCTCAGCCTGCTGTTGCAGCAGTAGAGATTTAACTGCTGGTGGCACCAGATTATAAGGTGCACCCAGTACATCATGTCCATACCAATTTAATGGAAAGAAAAGTTATTGTATTTTGGGGAGTATTAGAAGTAATACTTTTAAGTTTTCACAATAATTTGTTATACTGCGGTACCTTAATATTCTAAATAGGGTAAAAAAACAATGCAAATGTCCTCAGGGACAAAATATATTTTCAGAAAGAATAGTTCTATGTGTACTTCACGTGACCTTTAACATGTCAATGGAAGGTCAGCACAATACATTCTTTGTTTTTGTTTTTTTGTTTTTTTTTGGGGGGGGGGGGGGGTCTTGTCAGT
>VVHJ01052192.1:80911-103071 GCA_015107715.1 Tylochromis polylepis
TAACGCAGTATGCACTGTACTGCTGTGTCATGATAGAGCAAGTTTGACAGTCTGTGCTGGAAATGGGTAATGGATGTTCACGTTTGGCAGTGTAAATGTCAAAATTTGTGATTTTTAATTCTTGAATTCATTTCTCCTTTTTCAAACAGCTCTTTACTCCATCATACTAGTCTGTGTCTTCCTGTGGATCCCCTTTGTTTACTTCTACTATGAAGAAAGGGATGACAACAATGTGAACAAATGCTCAGTAAGTGTGCACCTTTCTTTTCCTACACACAGCTCTGTATACTGCTTAGAAGTGGTGCATATCCTAAAATAATTTCATTTGAAAATTGTAGCCAGTTCAAGGCAACTTGCACCACTTCATCTTTTATTTCTTTGAAAACCACACAAACCTTCCCAAAGCACCCATATTAAAGTTAATTTTATCAGCAAAATAGGTTGTTTCTTTAATATTATTTCATGTAGAATTTAAAAAAAAATAATTGGATCATTTATAATGCTCTGCTGTTAACTTTTATTTATGACATTACTATGCTGCTTGTGACCAAAATTTACAAGCTTGAAAATCATTTGCAAGTAATTGCAGATACAGTGTTGATTGTTTGACTACTTGTGGTGCTGTAGAGCAATGTTTTCTAATCTGTCACAAGACACACACACACACACAGCATGATCACAGAAGAAACAAGAGCCACATATTTGCTGAATGTAAAAGGTTGTAATGGATGTTGACAGTTAGACTATGTACTCTGTACATTACAAAGACTTAAAAAATAAAGAAATCAAATGTCCTGTTAGGTAGCACTGCAGGCACAAACTTAAGTGAGCTCTCTGTAACCTGGTTTTAAACCATCCATGTCCAATAAAGCACCATTGCTTGCTATTTTTATTGAACTCAAGTTTGTATGCAACTTAAGCTAACAAACTGTGTGCAAACTTGCACGGACTACAACAGTAAGACATTGTACTATTGCTATGTACTGTATGTAAGTATAAAGATGTGAAAAAAAAACAGTGATAGATACATGTTGCAAAGCTATGATACAACTTATAGTCCCAGTAAACTGTTGCCATAGAAAACAAGTGTTATTTATGCAGTTTTGCTTTGTGGCATGTATGTAATTTACTGATGGCTAAAATCAACATGAATCACATTGGCTGGTAAAGTAATTCAGGAAGCTAGCCAACTCTCATTTCCAAATGTATACATAAGTTACAGACAATAGTTAGTTGGTAATTGTAGCTAATTTGAGTTACTAACTTCAAACTAGGAGTCTTTCAGTTCATTTGTGTTAACAGGCAATAATTAACACTAGCCACAAAGAAGACAGGTTTGATTTGATCCAGAAAAATCAATTACTCCATGATAGTTACTCCAAATATCTGACTGATGTTATCTGTAGTTTTCCTCTGAAAGGAAAGCCCAGTTGGAATTTTTTTTTTTAGATAACACAGGCTTTCTTCTGCCTAATGTTTGCTACCATTAGCTCACCTACTCTCAGTTTTTAGGTTACATTTCAACCTGCAAGGTATTGCCACTTAAAAAGTCATAACACGTGAAGAAAAGTTACCCAACAGATGTTTCACGAATTTTATCCAACACATGTTTCATTGTAGTAATGAAAATAATCACCCCAATTTACTGAACCACTGCATTAATTCAGTGAGACTTTAGAAGATGCTTTAGTGAGGGATTTTACCATTTAGTAATTTCACGAGCACCAAACAGCAGCTATCTCATAGTGCTGTTTCTCCCATGCATGTGTCAATTTTGAGCTGACAGAGGCGCTTTCTCTCACAGATTGGAAGGTCCTTTGTATTGTTACTTTAAAAGCCTTGAATAGCACCAGGAGTGACAGTTTATCTCTGCCAGGTCAAACGGGATCTACACTGGCTCTGTATAGTTCTCACTCTCTATAGTCCTTAACTGAATGGAATATGACCCCCTTCCCTCACTCACAATGAATAATAATAGTTCACTTCATAGCTATGATTGACCAGTTTAATTTTTTTTTTCATTACAGCAAGTGAAAAATGCTCTGAAGTACACAATTGGATTCGTCATTGTCTGCGTGGCGCTTCTTTTAATTGGGTGAGTTGGAGACTTGGTTGGCTTCTTCTGCTTTGGTACACGGCAGGTACTCGGGTTTGGATACATCATTGTGTTGAGTTAATGAGAAGACGAACCCTTAAAACAGCTACAGGGCCATTTGTCTGGCCATGATAAGCCATTCACGAGGCAAAGCTATATACCTTTCTCTAAATAAGTGTTTTGTTTTTGTGTATGAGTGCTAACTAGATTCTTTGAATGTTCTGTGTATGTGGAGTACATTTAAATGGAATATGTGATCTTTCTTAGAAATTCAGCATTTGCAAATTTTCAGCCATGCTCTGTTTATCTGCAGATTTAAAACTGGTTGTGTTTAGCAACACCAACACAACATAATAGATTTCCTTTGCAACCGTGACAGCAACACACCTGAAGTTCAGCCTACACAATTAAATGCACTCTCTCAACCATTAAATGGTGCACTGAGAGAAGGCTTACCTTGCTGAGAGAGAAAAAAAAAAGGGACACATGACTATACTTTGTTACAGCTGATAGTTTGGATGTCAGGATGTTTTTATAGACAGAAGCAATTTCCCCCTCCTTTGCCCAATAAACTGGAACGATTGCTGCTTTGTTCTGGCAATTGTTGCTTTGGTGCTTTGATTTTCAGCAACATGCTAGCTTTAATCTCAGACTGCTTTTCTGATACCAACAGACATAATGGCCCTCTTTGGGCAGTTTTCACTCAGTAGGTCTTTGCTTGATGTTACAAGGCTTTTGTTGTCTTTAAACCTGGCAAGGTGACTGACTCCTTAAATGGCCCCTGATTGTTTGCTGCAGGATTTCTACTTATTTATCTATGTTTCTTAAAATCAGACTGCCAACGATGTAATACTTTCAGTTTTTCTACACTTATTTTCTTTAGTAATATAAATAATGTTAACACTTTTTGTTACAAAGACTGGCTGTCAGCTTCACAGTTAAGGTGCCTTCAAAGAAAGAGGCCCATTTTTATTTGAAATCTGAGGAACTGAAGTCAAGCTTTGTCAGAGTTATGGAGAAGCTAGGTTTTTATAAGTAAGACACTATGTCAAACTTATTTTTTGGAACTACATAGAAGATGTGCACTAAAAATTTTAGAATACATTTTAAGTGGCAACGAGAGACTGTTACAGTGCTGATCAAAGATGATGGCTTCTGAATTCTGCAGCACGTAAAGCAACGTTACTTCTCCAGACAGAGTGAACCACAACACACAAAAGTTTGGAAATTAATGTCGATAAATAGACCAAAGCATGACCAACTCTACCAAGCATTTCTCATCTGATGGATATAAGAATTAAGTTTTAAAACCTTTATGTAGACACAGTTATGAAGAGTTGAGTAAGCTAAAGGGTGCTTTTTTATTTTCTTTTTCTAAAAACAAAAGTGACACATAAGATGACCAAAGTAATTCACATTAAAAAGATAAAGTGCAAGTATGAATCCTGGAGGAAATGCATATAACATCAGAAGATATCTTTGGAAACCTTGGGTCTGGATACTTTAGACTTAGTTTGGGATTTTGGTTAGATTGGTCTTGATTTTGCTAAAAGAATTTGAAAGTGGAAACAATAAAATAAAATAGACACAGCACCCTCAGTCTAACTCAAGCCTAAGGTGGATGTTACTGTGGTAACAATCGGTGACATTTGCTTAAACTCTTTCCGCCTTGGTTGCCTACTAGGGTACTCCTTGTTTCTCTTTTCTGAACTGAGTAGTTTCTGTCCTATTTCAGGTTTTTATTTGCAGTGTTGTGTACCTCTTTACCTAAAAAAATACAAGTAATCTCCACCAATCACTCGCCAACCCGTTGGGAAACATATTGCTAATAGGTCTTTTTGTTACTCATAATGTACATTTAAAAAAAAGACTATCAGAGAGAGGAGAGTGGTGCTTGTTAGTGTCTGTGTTGCAGCTGTTTTTCTCAAAACGACAAAACTGAGAAGCTTTTTTTTTTTTAATTGCAAATAGCTTCATTTTGAATCATCAGGTGTTAGTCATTTGAGCTATATGCTTACCTCTGATTTGTAAGAATTCTTTTGCAGTAACAGTAGTTTCAGTGATTATTATCCATTGCCACAATATATTCCTCCTCTGCTTTGTTATCCAAGTCAGTTTCATAGTCACATGTGTAAACATAGGCCATAATTACTGGCTCGCGCCACTGTATGGCTGTATCTGTCTGAGTAGCTGCATGGGTCTTAATTTAAGAACCCTTAGAAATTGCTGACCTGACTGAACTGGTAGCTCAGCAATTACTGTGAAAGTACGGAGAATACAGTAGGTCAGTTGCATACAGTTTAACAGTTGTGGTTTATGCCGAGGTAAGCAAATAGATGTTTTTCCAGAAACAATTAACGCTTAAGTTTAATCATTTTTATGTGTTATTTTTGTATTATTTTTAATTAAATGCACAGTTTACTTAATTTTCAAATGATTTGATTAATATCTCAACTTTTTGGAAACTTTATTTTTTGGAAACATTATTATTCATGTACTTTCTTTCATTTAAAAGAGCAGTTTAATGTGCCGTTAATATGAATCTCTGTGAATCTCTCTCTGTGACGAGGACAAAGATTCATTTTATCGGTTTTAAAAATAATTTATTTATTTTTTATTCTTACAGAGCGTTTGTTCCACTCGCCGCCCCACCTGGTCAGAATTCCACTCAGTGGGAGAAAGTACAATACCTTTTTGAGGAACTTGGGAGTAGTCGTAAGTACCCATTCTTTAGAAAATCACCTACAGTTATGTCTAATTTATTTCTTGTTTTATAGCAGTTGTTCACATGACTTATCATATTTTTTCTCTTTATCACTTGAAAGTGAAACGACTTCATTCACCACATCCTGTAGGATTTCCTTATTTCTACTGTCATCTATTATCATGTTATTATAGTGTCAGTTTTGCATATAGACTGATCACTGATCACAGTACTGTCCAGTACAGCTTTTCTCTCTATGTAACACAGGGTGTGGGCCTACCATTATAACCATGACTAAACACTTTAATACAACGCATAACCCAGATGAAAAGGAAAAAAATGTGGAGTTTTTATTACTTTGGAGAGGGAGGATATGAGCAGGTAGTCATGTCTTGGATGGCTAGAAAATTATGTGGATGTTTTGAAAGTCTCAAATCTAGTTTTTAAATTAATAGACTAGAAATGTGGTTAATTTAAAGTGCACCTTTGAAAGTTAAGTGGAACTAGAAGATGTCAAAGACGAGATGTCAGAAATGGACTGAAATCATGAATATGCCCTCTCCAGATTGAGCTCACTGGAACCTTCAGAAACTTAGGAAAAACCCCTCACCCATGTAAAGTAATGTAAAATTGTAACAACTTGTACCACAAACCCTCTAGAACTGCCAGGATTTTTCAAACAACAACAGCAGTAGTGTTACAGAATCCATTAATGAACAAGAACAAACACCACAATATCTGTCACATCTAAATACTTTATTTATTGTAGGAGAACAAAATTATGGAAAAGTTGTGGAGCTGATTGAACCGACCATTGCCTACATTTTAAAAGTTAATTCACAGTTGTCCACAAAAGATAAGAAGCACGTTTTAATAAATGAATTGTTGTAAAAGTAGAACAGTGACTGTTTATCATCTCATTAACATCACATCCCCGCTGCTCTGCACAGTCAGCAAACCGTCCGGTTCTCTACTCTGCTCCACCCTGGCTCAGTATCCCATCTGCAACTTATATGGCACTACAATAATTATTCCTTTTTTTATCTAACTATAGTGACCTATATAGTCATTGGTTAATAACAAATGTGTTGCTTGGCAGCCAGACTGGTTGAGTGTACAGCATTTTACGTTAATTTCTTTGAGGTAAAAATGATGTCTTCAGCGGTTTTAGGTATAAATGGTTGTAATTTTTATTTTTATCCCACACAACTCAAAATTCACCATAAGATGAATAAACCCATTTTAGGAAAAAGTCAAGAAATATGAGTTGAGAGTTACAAAATGACCCCCTTAGCTCTCTTGGTATTAATATATATTTCAGCTTTCATTTGTTATTTACAGACGGGCTGTCTAGTAATCACTCTTAAATCAGTCTTTGTATTTGTCATAGAAAGTGCCAAGATCGACAGCACTGTGAAGTCAAGCTTTGAAAACAGATTGCAATACTGTCCTAAATAACTTTATGTAGCAAGCTTTTACAGTCACTTTCTACCTGAACAGTCATATAAAATGTGATAAGAAATTACTTTCTAAAGAAAATATCTTGTGTTGATGCCTAACAACACTGTAAAAACTCCCTATTTGGGCATTTTCACTTGTTGAATGGAACAAAGGCTGAGAATATGCTCATGCTAAACACTGGCAAATGTGGACTCCTAATAGGTCTTTTGGCCTCTTGCCATCTGGGGATCAAGGAGGAAGTTGAACCATCTGCCTCTCTGCATAATAGTGGACCCCTACATGCTCTCTATAACCTTCCTCCTTTGGCACAGGGGGAAATTGCTCTGCTGCTGAGGAAATGTGAGGATCATCCCTTTTGTAATTCCCTATCTCTTCTCTTTCCAGATGGGAGGTTAATTGTGTAAAGAAAAGGCACTTTTACCACATAACCCTCCTGACTGCTTTGCAACAACTGTGCATTAAAGTCACTACCTCTTTAATAGTTCCAGCATTACATTTGTTATAGTGCTCAAGTGATGCCTTAATGTTCTCCAGATCACTAGCTCTCGCGTTGGTATTCAAGACCATACAGTACCATTGTGTATTTTTGGCCATGTCTCAAGGGAGAGTGCAGTGGGCAGTAGTCCAGTTTTAACTACTATGAGTACTTGAACAATATTCCTAACACTTAACTTATCTTGACTTTTTCCTTTCTTCAGCATTAAGAAAAGAAATTATAAACTTAAGTGCTGCCCCTGGAAGTAGATGCTGTAAGGCATCAATTGAAGATCCTTAATTTCACTCAAGTCCTTTGGGTTAAGCATTTGTTTATCCATGACAAAAAATGTGATGGACTTGTGGTTAACTCCTTTAAAAAACTGATATTAAAGGTGTACCGATGCACAGTGGTTTTATTATTTATAAGTTTTTGTTTTTTTGTTGTTTTTGTTTTTTCCCCCCCCTGTATTAGCAGAAAACATCTGTTGTCTGCCAGTATGTGGTTATTAAAGTCTTACAGTATACAAAGTCCCTTCCTTTGAATAGATGACTAGTTGCTAGTTGTTTTTAATTACTCTGTCATTCAACAGAAGTAGGGTGCTAGGGCTAAAGGAGTTCCTTAATAAACACCTTTCTTTATAAGTCTCATGCATGAACATACGCCTGTAGGGCTATATATATGTGGGGTTGAGATAAGAGCTGCCTCATTCTCTTTCTCTTGGAATCGAAGCTGTCCAGATGTGGAAGCACCACTGATAAAAGACAATATTCCCTATGTTTAAGCCCCGGAAAATCTGCTCAAGAAACCAAGAAGACTGGCAGCAAACATGTATCCTTCGCTTTGTGTGGAGTTCATGAACAGAATGTTCTCTATGCAGAACATGATACTATTGTCTATTTTACCAAGCTCACCACTAAACAAAGGCAGCAAATTCGCAATGAAACACTCAGGAGTAGAAAACACGTATTCACATGTTAATGTTAAGCCCAGCTGTCAGACTTCAAAGTTTTCCTTTTGCATACAGTACAATAGGGAGCAGGTATATAATTTATCTCTATTTTCCACTTCTTTGTCCTGCTGCTTGTGAGATGCCTATAAAGGAAAGTGATAAATGATATAAACAGCACAAATTATACATGCCCTGAATACTGACTTAAAATTCCCATTCAAATTCCACTGTCAAGGAGAAAGGCAAGCAGAGCCACCTATGCCCGTGTTGACAGGTGGGCTGGGCATTATGAAGCTGCTGCTGAGAAAATGCGGGATATCTACAGAGGGACAAATGTGTAGCTTTTTACTTGGAGCACTATGACAGGTGGGATCCTGACAGGGGATGTGTGGCAATCAGTCTCTTCATCAATCCCTGTCTTCTAACTCTAACTCTGACAGCTGGTGTGACACCTACTGTTGCCCTTGCCTTATGGGTGGTCCCCTTTCTGGCTCAATCAAAGGTGACGCACATCAGCTCAACCACACATCAGAATTGAGAGACCCAGCTGTTAAAACACTTGCTATGATCAATGTATAAAATGGGAGTGATGACAAAAATGTTGAATAGGTGTATCTCTAGAAAAGTAAATTGTATTCATTAAACTAACATATTAAATCCCAAGATTACCTGAATACCAGCAAGCATTATCCCCATTCAAGGATATAACATTTACTGTCGATCTATGGGTTTGGGCTGCTTACACAGAACTCAGTTTAGAAAGAATGAGTAGTACAAGCAGCAGATACTAAGCTATCCTTATTTTTAAGCTGTAGCCCTTCAGGCTTGCACCAAAACCACCACATCTTGCAGTTCTGTGAAAAGGTATTTTCCTTATTTTCTTTTTGTTTTGTTTTTGCATATTTGTCACACTTGTATTTTTTTGATTATCAAACAAATTATAACATTAGACCAAGAAAGCTCAAATAAATTAAATTATGATTTTATTTATTAAGGGGGAAAAAAAGTTATCCAAACCTACCTGCCCCTTTCTAACAAATATTTTTTCTTCATGAACTAGAAACTGGTTTTGCCACCCAGCAATAACTGCAATCAAGCATTTGCAATAACTACCAATTAGTTTTTCACATCACTGTGGAGGAATTTTGGCCCACTCCTCTTTACAGAATTGTGTTAATTCAGGAGTGTTTTCAAGCATTGATGGCCTGTTTAAGGTCATGCCAGTGTGTATCAATCTGATTTCAGTTCAGACTTTGACTAGGCCACTCTAAAAACCTTTTTTCTTTTGCTTTAAGCCATTCAGAGGTGGATTTGCAGGTGTGTCTTGAATCATTGTGTTGATCCAAGTGCGCTTGGCACAAACTGATGGCCTGATATTCTCTTTCGGGATTCTCTGGTAGAGAGCCGAATTCATGGTTCCGTGAATTACGCCAAGTTGTCCAGGTCCTGAAGCAGCTAAGCAGTCCCAGATCACCACCATGTTTGACTGTTTGTATGATGTCCTTTTTAAGAAATTGCTGTGTTAGTTTATGCTCGATGTAACAGGATGCAAACCTTCCAAAAGGAACACTTTTGTCTCATCAGTGCACAGAATATTCTCCCTAAAGTCTTGGGAGATATTTTTAACACATGTGAGATGACGTTTTCGCTTGGGAACTCTCCCATGGATGTCTTTTTTTTTGGCTTAGTCTATTTCTTATCTTTGAATCATGAACTCTGACGTTAACTGAAGTAAGTGAAGCCTGTAGTTTTTAAGGTGTTGCTCTGGGTTCTTTTGTGACCTCCTGGATGAGTCATTGATCCGTTCTTGGAGTAATTTTGGTAGGCCGAACATTCCTGGGAAAATTCACCACTGTTCTGAGTTTTCTCCATTTGTGAATAATAGCTCTCACTGTGATTCACTGGTGTCCCAAAGCCTTAGAGAAGGTTTCCAGATTGATATATATCATTGACTTTGTTTTTCATCTGTTACTGAGCTTCTTTAGATCATGGCAAGATGTGTTGCTTTTGTTTAACTTTCTTTTATAGTTCTTTTAGCCCACTTTACTTTGTCAGACAGGTTCTGTTTCAGGTCTAGCAGTAAACAGTCCTGTGTGTGGCTAGTGAAAGTGAACTCAGCTTTCCACAAATTTAGTTAAAAACAGGGGGAAATTACTTTGCATAGCTTTTTTCCCTTAATAAAATCATAATTTAAACAAAAAAAAAATAAGAAATAAGTAAGGAGGCAAATACTTTTTCACAGTACTCTATTTGTTTGTCATTAATTTGCTGTAGTCTCCTTACTACTATCTTTTCACTGTTTGTAATGTATACTTTTATGTAAAACCATACATTACCTTAAAAAAATGGTATTTAGAGTTGAACTTTCTATGAAAGGTAAATGGACTTTATTTGCGCAGTGGAGAGCCTCAAATCTGGCCATAATATCAGTTTTCACTGTCTTCCAATTACTGTGGATACTTTAAAGACCTCCCTGTAGACAACTGGAGAAAATGTTAACAGTTTGTGGTATTTAATACATTGACTGCAATAGGATTTGAATAATTTTAACATTTCAACTAATAGCAGGACTCGACGAATAGAATAGAATAAAATACTATGTCACAGGCAGTGTAAAATAAAATGTTCAAATGTATGGTCTAAAGAATGCACAGTATAAAATCTTGGAATATAAATATGGACATCTGTATTGTAAAAATATACATATATGTATGTAAACTGTAAGTAAATGTAGACATGGGCAAGTTGTTTTAAAGAGTCCATTGATGTGTCCTTCGAAGGTCAATGGCAGATCCCTAATCTTACCTGATTTTCCTTCTACAGATGGTCTTCCTGCCCTGTCTTTCTCCATCAGCTCCTTGACCTTGATTGGCATGTTGGCAGTGATCACTTACACGGTGAGTTGACAAGTGGTCAGAGTTATTTCATGTGTTCATTGGAGCAACATTCAGTTCATCTGCTTGGTAATTAAGCAGTTATACAATGGGATGATTTCCAAAACTTACCAGCTCTGCAGCTTAATAGCACTTGTGGTTATTAAGACACAACAAACTGGCTTATAAAATGATTTGATGTATGAAATAGGACTAAATTGTTATCTTTGTTTTGTCAAACATACCCAGTTTGATTTACCTAATGGTTATAATTCATGTTTTTTTATTTTTAGAAAGACTGCACTGCACTGCAGTTTTTGTGTACAAATGTTTCCTCGTAGTATTGTTGACCCGGTGATGTAGTGGCCTTTTACTATTAGTAATGCCTTGTGATCTTAAAGATAAAGCATTCAGTTGCTGAAATTGTTTAGGCTGCTGCCTTTTCATCTAAGAACCCGAGACATTTGATGTATGGACCCTCCTCACAGCCTTATCAGCCACTTCTCTCTCTCTCTCTCTCTCTCTCTCTCTGTATATTTGGTTATATATTGATTCTGTTTTTTGCTGGGTAAGAAAAAAAATTAACTTATGAAAATGTCCTTGAAGGTTCTCAGTCATCCAGGTCATGGTAGTCTAAGGAGCTTGGAAAGAAAAGCGTTGGGCTTCTCTAAGTTTCTTGAAGACGTTTCACCTCTCATCCGAGAAGCTTCTTCAAAGCTTCTCGGATGAGACGCTTTTCTTTCCAAGCTCCTTAGACTAACTTATGAAAAGTTGTCTATTTTTCATAGCTTTCATTGTTTATTAATCTGTGAATAATACCTGGAGGTTGTGGTTGACATGGGTTAGTGTTGGGGAAAAATACAAAAGCGCTATTAGGATCAGCCCAGGCATTGAGAATAAAACTGACAACCAACTCCAATCTATCGAGTTTCTGTTGAGCTCAAAGATCCTATTTGACAATTGAACAACAATTGAATGTGGAACTCTTAATGAATAATACACAACCAAGTCAAATTAGTTGTAGAGCCAGTTTCCCTGTAGGAGAAAAAAATCCATCTCATCTGGGAATTTATCCACTGTTCTCTCACCTTTGTGTAACTGTTCTCTAAAGGGTGGATAATTACCTATAACATTTTGAGGATGGGGCTGTGCTCAGATATGTTCTGGCCCATGCTGCTATGGACCAAATGCCCTGAGGAAATCAAAACACCTGGCGTGTCTTTGTTTTTGATGTTCCTTGTTTTGATAAAGTCAATCAAAGAAATCAGGCTTTCGGGCGACAGCAACAGCAGTCCATACCTCTTTTATTGTCACAGCCTCAAAACAGAAACTCTTTTTTTTGTGTCTGACTTTGAATAATGTCCTTTTATCTGCTGTATCTCCTCTCTTCTCTAACTACAAGTCTGAAAACTGTTGTAGGTGGCAACCTACCGGTATTTGCAAAGAACTGTCTGATTTATCATCTTTTGCTGCTAAGCCCGATTAACTTAATGGAAGCCAAGTGACAGGTTCCATAAGCAGTGGAAATGTTGTCCATGACTCCTTTTGTTAATTTATCACTACCCTTTGTGCAGAACTTGCCATGTACTCTTAATGCACACAGCTCTGTGATGTAAACACTATACAGCTCTGCAACCTGGTGCACTTACATTTTATACACATTGAAGTAAGGATGCATGGCTTTCTTTCTCTGTGCATAGTTCACTTATTAGAAGCAACTTGAACAAAACTCAAGCAATGCAATTTACCTTTCTATAGACAAAAACAGTTAATGGCCACGAATGACTATTTTATTGTTGGGGTGTGCTGATAAAGTATGGTCCTGTCAGTACTGTAAATCAAATAGAGCTCATCTTTAGAGAGATTATACATTGAGTTTGAATTTAGTAAATATATTTATTTTTCTAATATATTTTGCAAGCATAGTGTTTTATACTTGATAGCAACTTCAACTATTTTAATCTGTTTTAGAGGGTAATAAATAAGAAAATATTTAATGAAAAGAATTTAAGTACACAAAAAAGAACTTTTTCTTATCCCTAATTACTCTGTAATCTCCCACTCTGCTTCACTCAACCCAACAATATTACAAGGGATCAGCAAAATCTCAAAGCTCATGCATCATGTGAGATCTTTTGGCATCTTTTTCTTCCTTTAAAAGCTTAGCTAGCATATTGACTTATGACTGTCATGGCTCTGTCTGCTGTTGAGATGCCATTCTCTTGCTCTTAAACTGAAAGCCATAAAAATGCTGATACTGAATTAAATTTGGTTAATGTCTGGTAGTGTAATCACGGACCCTGAAATTGACCTGGGCTTAAGGTTCTCCCAGAAAATTGGAGTGTTATCTGTTTTTCTAGAATTTTGTAACACCTTGAGGCTCTTTTTTTATTTGAATTAAATTTGAATTAAATTTTTATAAATTGTATTTCATTTTGAAGTTCAAAGTTTGTGACATTGTGATTGAGTTTTGAATAAAATATGACATAACTGCAGTGTGATAAGCTCTAATAAACTAAAATTCTAAAGGAAACAAGGAGAAGTACATGACATGAACAGAAGGACAGTATACCCCTGTATGAAATTACTATATTATGAACTTCATGTAATGAACACACCTATTTATTAGGATGAAAGCACAGATGGTATTGCCAGCTGACTGTATATAATGCACACATGTAGTTACAGCAGTTTTGGAGTCCTCAGTTTAAAACATCACTGATTACATGTTAGTGTTATTGAGCTACAGGTTTCCATGATATGAGAAGGTCAGATGCTAAACTATCAGCTAAAGCATGTAGAAAATATTAGGTCTGCCTATTTTTTTTTTTTTTTAGTTATTATTTAGCCAGTTAGTAATGAGCGCTCACTCTCTTCTTCACTTTAACCACAAGTTATTCCTCATTTGTCTTCAGAGCCAACAGTGCGCTGGTATCAAAATATCAGTGCATTATTTTCTAATTAAAAAACTGTGTAGTTTTTATATGGTACTAGTAGGTAGAAATTGTTCCATTTTTTAAGCTTTTTTTCATGGTTAAGTTAAAAGAATAAATACATTCGGTTTATTAGTTTAGATAATGATAATGAGATAATCGGTTATCAATAAAGCATTGAGTACTCCTGCTTGCATTGCCCAATCCCAGATTCAGTCTAGTTAAAGGTCAGTATAGAGACACAACTTCTAAAGTTTCCAAATATTTAGAGGATCATAGTTAATTTATTAATAATAAATAATAATCTTTTTTATGTAGTGCAAGTTTTTTTAAAAAGTGCTTTTATAAAAATTAATTAATTAATAAATGCTGCAAATTTGTCCAGTAAAATTACACAGTGGGCTTGAACAGCTGCATTAACAATAATTGAGTCTGAAAAATATTTTTAACAAATGAAATATTCACATAGATTTTACGCGTCTTGTTTGAAAAGGACTTAAGAGTGAGCACTTGACAATTGTAGGAAGGAAGAACTCCCTTTTAACAGGAAGAGACCTCTGGCAGAACCAGGGTAGGGCTGGGGATGAGACAATGTAGTGAATCACTGCCTAACATTACAATAATTATTATTTTAAAGCTAGTTACTCTCTTCCCTGTTCACTGGAGGGTATGAGTCTGTTTTTAATCCAATATTAGTTTTCAACGCAGAATAATTTGTAGTCTAAACAGACATGGTAACCATAGTGTTCTGTTTCATGAAGATTATTTTGTTCTGTCCCGTTGCTAATTGAATCAAATGACAGAGAACCATGTTAGTTGAAATTAGTGGAAATTTCTTTTCACCGACTTCCATCCTGAGTAGTTTTAGTTAAGAATTTTACGCTCTGTTATTTCTTAATTGATAGTATTGAGAACTTGTGGGGGACCTCCAATCCATCCTTCCACCAGTGGAAACGCAAACAAAGAGGCTTGTGTAGGAGACCTGTGCCCAACTACTTCTCCTTCTTCCCACTCAGCAGTCATGTGACTGAATGATTTCAGCTAGTGACTTCCCCCTCAGCCAACACATACTTATTGAGTTGCATACACATTCCCACCTCCCCTGCTGAGCTATTTCTGGTTATTATTGACCACGGCTGGTTTTAAAATAACTTTAATGAGCATGCATTATGATGAGTGAGCTAAAAATGTACACTCCAGCAGAGGGAAAGCTGTTTTGTCTTTCTTTTCATTTCTTTTCTATTTCTCTCATGTAGTTGCACATTTCAGGGGAGGGAAATGTTTCTCTTGGGATCTGGGACAGGTTTTCCTTTTATGAGTGTGTTTGATATTCGGGACATGCTCTGGCCTTAAGAGCTCCATGATTCATTGCAAGAGGCGACATTCGCCCATAGCAGAGATCCTCAGCAGAGACTAATAATAGTGTAGCCTGACTTAGTATCCCATGCGGCTCTCTTAATGCTACCTAACACTCAAAAACTAGTAAAAGTTGTTTTAGAAAAATATAGACTGTGACATTTCCCCACATGAAAAATGGAAGAAAGAGGGCAGCATCTTTTGACAGGACTTAAAGTACCTTCGCACAGAATGGCCCTTTGTTTTACTATGAACCCATAAAATGGCACGGTTCCAAGTTGATAAAAGTGAGACAGCATTGTGAAAGCATTGGCCTGTTGCTTTTACTTTTATTTGTATTGATTGGTCTGTTTCCTGGTATTAAAGATGTCCCTCGTTTTTGATTAAAGTCCAGATGTCCCTTCAGGTGATTTAAGACCCCTGAAAGATGAAAGCACCCTTTGAATTTTGCACAGATTTTCCCTTATTGTCTATCTTTGTGTGAAACTGTGCAGTGTTTATACATTATATCTAACTTTTACAAAGAAATAGAATTAAATGATTTCTGTTGATGTAAATTCAGGTGAAAATTGCATCTTGATTTTCCTACCTTAGATCTAGATGTGTCTGTCTAAAATTATAACTAGAACTTCATATCCTAGAGAGAGTGTAGTGCTGTCACATGGGGGCACTGTTAAGCTGTAAATGCATCAGAGTGATCTAAGGCAGTGATATCCTCACAAAATGGTTGCAGCAAATTCTCCAATAAACCTCAGCACAATTATAGGTTCCACCATTTTAATCTTTTTTTCCTGAACCAAAAATGACATAGCCTGGGAGGCCAGGAACTATACGATTTGCTCTGTGTGTGTTTGCTTACCCTCATTTGACTGTTGTCATGTCCCACATTGTGATGGGTTTGCTATCAGGCAGGAGTATGTGTGGGTGGATGCACGTGCCATATGTGCTCACTCTGACAATGATGTCTGATTATAATGGTAGTTTTGCACTGTCTTCCAGGCATATGGTATGTCTGTTATGCCTTTGAATCTGATAAAAGGCACCCGGAGTGTTAAGTATGAACGCTTGGAGAACACTGAGGACATTGATGATGTTGAGCATCAGATTGAAAAGCTGAAATCCAAGGTGAGTCCCATCAGAAGACACAAAGCCAATTGAAAAAGACCCTAGGAAGTCATTTAAACTTAAAAGATTTACATTGGTAAACATATGAAATCAAATGCTGCTTTTTTTAATTTTTTAAAATTTTTGTTTATTTCTTTAATATCATTCTGCAGTTTTCTATCTCATATGTGCCCCTTTGTCTTTGCATTCTGTTATGTGTGGGTAACATTGCCTCAGTCAACCACCTTCCCAGCTGGAGGCCACATATACAGAAAAACATAAGTGTAGACATCTATTAGTTGCTCATGGCAACATAAAGTTTAAACAATAGTCCAGAGTCCTTATTTGTCCCTTGCATAAATGCACTTATTGAAAACTAGGTATGGCGGTATTAAAGGTTATTTTCACAGTAGCAAGGAGGTTAATGCAAAACACGCACAGTTTGCTTTAATACTGTGATAGCAGTAGTTTAAATTGTGAATGCATATCACTGTATGTAAACAGCATTTATATAATACTGCCAATATTTTTTTAATCTACATACTCATTCGCTTGACTGTAAATATTTATTAAATTTATATTTTTGCAGACAAAATGATATCTAGATTTTTCAATGTCCTCATTAAACTTCCAGCAGTATGGTTTCAGAAGTACACATATATCGATCATTGATTCATTTGGGATATCTTTGGGTTGTCTTGTCAGTGCCAAGATGGACGTCCTCTGTCCTCGAGGGATAGAAACAACCTGCAGGAGCTGGAGGGCAAACTACAGGTCCTCCGGCGCAGGGGGAGACACCTGGAAATTGCAGAGAGGAACTGCTGCACTAAAGTGGGCAGTGCTCTCAGACCTTTCAAGGTGAGTGTCCATTATGGAATTGGCTCTCATTCACAAAAGTAAATTATGCTCTCCAAAGTATTCTGTACAAAGGGAAATTATGCTGATGTGTGTGTATTGAATGCAAGCTTACAGACAGGGTTATTTAACATAGATAGTGCTGTATTCATTCAGTGCCTCTTTTAATTGATATTTGAGCTTAAGGATAGGTGAAGCTGCAAAAACCTGCTCTAGCTTGTGTAATACATTTAAAAATCATCTATGTATTTGTATTTTTTTTAGCCACCTTCAACTACTTCCTCCTAAACAATTTCTTTGTGCTCAATTTCTAATCTGAACTGCTCTAGATTCACTTTGAGTTCTACTTTACACAACCGCATAGTTATATGATTCCCACAGGAAATCTATTCACCTAATTTACTCTGAAGTCTCTCAGGGAGTCTCATGTTTCTCAGGCAGGATCTCATGGTACCCAAGGGATAGACCAGAGCAACCAAGAAACTTGTCTTTTGATTGTTTTTCATATTTTCATATTTATTCTTTTTTTGGCTACCAGTGGACATGTTGGTCCCAACGTTACTGGCCGAGTACAAAACATCAAGACACAACGTACTGATGAGCATATGGAGAAACTCAAAGTGCATCAAAGTTCTGATTAATTAAATACATTTTATTTGGGAAATTTTTCATGGTATTGAACAGCAGTGCTTTATAATAATTTTTTGACGTTAAATAAAAGCGAGGCTTTTCATGCAGTCACTTGGGGGCAAAAAAAAAAATAATATTTTTTTAAAAATATCACCATTTCAGCTAGAATCCCGCATGGCTAGGTTTTCTTACCAATCCTTAAAACAAGGTTCCAAACCACTCATTTACTATGTGCTTTTTTTTTTTGTCAACAATTGGCAGAAACAGCTATTGAAAATGGCATAAATACACTTCATTGGACTTTGAGACAGCGCAGTGGCTGTTACAATGAAAATGGCTTTGCATAACAGACTTATGACTGTTATTATTCTTGTTAAACATAATGGTGGAGGGTCAGAAAAAAGCTATTATATAAAGTTACAATACCGCAAATCCTCGAGCAATCAACAGAAGTATTTACTCCTACTAGTTTTATTGAACTGCAGCTAAAATACAGTAACCAGAATGTTTATAACATATATTTTTTACTGAATAAGATCAAAAGACTTTGATAACAGATTTTCAGTGTCATATATTTCCTTCTTGATTATTCTCTCATTATCGAAAAAAAAATTTCTTCTTTTAACTGATATAAAGGACTTACGTGGCTGGCTGCAGTGCTATTGTAATAACTCACTGAAAGAATATCCACTTACTACTATTCATATTTCAACCTATGCAGCCAGCATGTGCACACAAATGTTCTTTGTGCCTATATGAATGGTGTACATGCTTTATGTGCTCTTATTGCCCATGACTTATCAGTGGTAATGCCCAGTTAAAATCCTGTAGACCCCTCAATTTTAATGCCTTTTTTCATGTGTTAAGGATAAAATAAATTCCAGCATCATTCCCTTCTTTCACATTTTACTTTCCCACTGCTGTTCATTTTTCAGTACTTAACTGCACTGCAGGCTCACACAAATATTTTAAACCAGTGTCTGTAACAGTTTGTCTTTAACCAGGGGGGTTGCTGCTAATGATAGTCCCCAGACTCAAATTTAAACAGTAATGAGTTGGGAGATTTATTTACTGTATACTGAGAGACTGGTGTAGAGTGATAAGCCAAATGATTGCGATTTCAGCCTCACTGTTCCTCAGACACATGCTGTCCTTTTAATACCAACACCGACAGTGAGTGAAAATGACTCACTAAGCATGTTAAACACTGACAGTTAAAATCGGTGCATGAGAACTCACTAAATAGTTACTGTCTTTTGATTGTGCAACAAATGTAACAAGCAATTCTTTTTTTGAGGTAAGCAACTTGTGCCATAATGGGGTAAAAAATGGTGCCACATATTTATAGAGCTTTTTTTTTTGTAAAAAAAAAAAAAGGCAGGTGCCTTATTTAATGTTTTAACAACTTTACTATCATTTAATACACGTAAACTCATTTTTGGGGGCATTTCTTTGGTTAGAGTAGCAGTTTCATAAAAAGATTACTGCATTTTTAAATTAAACTAAATTATTATGTTTTTCTTCTCTGTCTTGCTTGCTTCTCTACTAGCTCTGTCATCAGTATTGATGTTTGAATTGATATTTTGCTTCAAGGGGTTTATCTCAGATAATTTGGTATAATTTGGTATAACTATTGATATGAAGATCAATACACATTAGATTCACTTTTTTTCCCCCCTCCCACTACGCTCATCTGATCAGCCAGCTTTTGCCTCCCTGATTGCGGCCTCCTAACTCTGCTTCAGCTGTGCCATTGCTTCCCTCTGTCACCCTAGGCGACATTGCCAAACTGTGGCTGGCTATGCCATATGGTCTCTGTTTGACAAAAGACATGGTAGAAAGGTTATATTTGCTGACTAAGTAGCTGTCTTTAAAAATACACATTTTTTTAAAATGCAGCTTTTAATGCAGTTCACAGAAAAGGGCGGACTGTGATTACACGTCCCTCCTATAGTTGTCATTTATAAAAATATATGCTGGTATTGTGTTGTAGTTATTTATTTTTCTTTGTCTGTTTATTCATTGATTTATTTGCAGATATTACTAGGCATATTCTTTATCCTGGTTGCGTTGCTGTTCACCATTGCCCTCTTCATTTCAAAGTAAGTTATGATTTGACCTGTAACACAAAATACAGTTTACAGTGTGTGTCTTGTAAGGCAGGCAATATACCAAAAATAAACAGTGCAATTCCTTCATTTAACCTTATATATTAAAGTTTAATATTGGAGATTGATACCCTTATTTCTTCTTTTTCTTTCTCTCTGTTTTTTTTTTCTCCTCAGTTTGGATAAAGCTCTCCACTCGGCTGGCATCAGCTCTGGGTTCATAATCTTTGGCACCAACCTAACCAATCCTCTGAATGAACTTCTTTTAGCCTTGCAACCTGTGAGTATCCTCTCATCTCTCATGTTGAAATGGTGATTATACTCAATTAAGATATGCTTAAATCCATATTTTTTTTGTTTTTTTTTGTTTCTGTCATCATTAACCTCAACGAAGCATAATTTCAAAGCTTTATCACTGGTCACTCCTAAATGAACTTGAAATGTTGTTTAAACTTGGGGTGTATCTGCTTTAGTGTGCCGAACTTTAAATGCATAAAACAGATTTTTGGGTCAATGTAAATTAGTAATTAAATACATTAGGATACACAATACACATCCTCAGTGATAGGTCATTGAGTTTTCAGGTTTTTCAGCATCATACACCTTCACTCAGGAAACCCAGCAAGGGTTGTTCAGACCCTGGCTTGTTTCCCAGCAGCATTGGCGAAAGGATCACTCCTCCTCATTGAAAGCCATCTGGAGGCCCTCTCTGCAGCTTCCAGAGTGGACATGATGGCTTTCTTTTTTGCAGCACCAGTGATTGAAAAAGCTGTACCTTAATCAGCTCACACCGCACCATACAGCCTCTCCTCCTGCACTGATCTACCAGTTCCTGGTACTTGGACCATTTATGCTTATTTGCCTCTTCCATAAAGTTTAGCTGTAAAAGAAGCAGCTGCTTTGACAAGGCTGATGACAGTCCCACACACAAAAAGCTTGTCATTATATGACTGCTAAATTGGTATAAATACCTAAATTGACTCACAGATCCTAGTCCAATGCTGATGTGAGCAGATATTTATACTGTAAATGGAGCCCGGTCACTGGCCATGTTAAAGGTTATATAAAGGTTATAGGAACTGGTCTGGGAGCACAAAGTGCATAGAGTCAGTCCCCAAATGTTGAAATTTGCTGACCCTGGTGAGACACTGTAGACAGCTTGGACCAGGAACATGATTCACATATTTGACAGATTTTGAAATTCCCCTGCAGCAGACCCTCTCTTGCCCATGCTTCCTTCAACCACGTTTACCACCTTGGTGAATCATTTGTTATCGATTTGTGTCGAAATGTGCTACAATATTTGTCATTCCTACCAAGGCCCTTGTGATAGTGAGCTTATGTGAAAACCTGCTTGTCCATTTGCTACTGTACCCAACAAGCCTTAGTTCCTCTCTACTGCAAAGAACCTTGAATTCCTTGCTGAGGCATCAGGCCCAAAAATGATCTTACACTCTAACTTATACTGCATGCATTATACTCAACTTACGTAGATGTAGTAAATGATGTAATTGGATGATTGATCCAGTGTTTTGTTTTGTTTTGTTACTACAAGGAAAACCTTGGTGAAACTTGGAAAAGCAGCAGTTCTTGCAAATGAAAGAAAATGCATTATGTTGTCTGTTTTAAAAGTGTCCCACTGTCAGTGTTTTAACTTGGGTTTATTTATTAGGACCTCAACAAATCTGGGTGTAAACAATGAGCAGTCTGTCTAAATATCATCAGATTGTGATAATAATATTAGTAGTACAGTGATATATAGAGTAATATCGATATACTGATGTACACTGAAATGTTTTAAAATGACCACATCCTTAAATACATTTTTGCCAGCAGAGTACTGTTGGTGGTTTTAAGACTTGAGTGATAAATGTTAAATAGCAAATCACTACCATCGCTTCTTTTTTCCAGGTCATGGCTGATGGTCAGAAATACCTGCTGTTCAAATTGGTATTCAAAAGCAGATTTTGAACAAACAAAAAAAAAAGATTGACAACCCAGAGCATTAAATAGTGGCATTGATTAAAAGGTGAAGGCCAGTGTTTAGACATATGACCTTGGCATTTTAGAATTTAAGCAGACCACATCAAGGATGGGAGGCTAAATATGTGGAGATGCAGTTTCAGGTAAAATCTGAACACTTCATGTTACAAAGCATAATAGTTGTTCATGTTCAGATTTTTTTCTGATGTCTGAATGCGCTGCACACTAACCAGCATAGATATGGTTAACATTTATTGGAGCTGACCAGATATTGTGAGATTACCCATTTTTACCACATACTGGTTGCTCCTTGAAAGATTACCATCCTAAATGTTTGGCTCCGGATGCAATAATTATTTGTGTGCTTTTAAGATTTATACTGTGGCTGACTTGTTTTTTGATATCACAGGTTTTTCCACTGGATTATATCCTGATCACAGTCATCACAATGTACTTCGTACTCACATCCATGGCCGGCATTCGTAACATGGGCATCTGGTTCTTCTGGATAAGGGTAAGAAAATGCCTTATTTATGTATTTATATTTTTGCAAATGCCCAGTTAACTGCATGATAATGTGTTCCTTTTTTTTTTTTTTTTTTTTTTTTTTTTTTTTTTTTGTCTCCAAATT
>VVHJ01052192.1:103093-119216 GCA_015107715.1 Tylochromis polylepis
TTTTTAGCTGTACAAAATAAGACCTAAGAAAACTCGTCCCCAGGCTCTCCTCTTCCTCTGTATGATTCTTCTTTTGATTGTCCTACACACCAGCTACATGATCTATAGTCTAGCCCCACAATATGTCATGTATGGCAGCCAGAAATACCTTGTACAGGTAAGGAAAAATTCATGTATATTCCTGTGTGTTTCTTTGTTTTTACTCTCCCTGATGAGAGCTTCTAACGATGGCAGTGTCAGTTAGTCAGTGTGTTCAAACCACTTTGGTTCAGCTTGGTGTAGGCAGCAGCATGGTCGCTACAGGCTGGCAGCGGGGCTTTTAGACTCTTGTTCGTTTTCAGTTCTGTCTTTCTATATTAGACTATGTGGCTTTTGCAGTGCGAATCTGCTGTTTGACAGTCTACCCTCCATGTGATCTAATGTAGCTCTGCTCTTTTTCTCTGTGTGGGTGTACACATGTGGTTTAGATGCACCCTTGCGTCTACACTTCATCAGAAAAAAAACCCCCTTTTTAACAATATAATTTAAATAAACCGGTGTGTTGTTTTACTGAAACATCCTCTTGTTAAATCAGACAGAAGAGCCTTTTTAAATTTAAGTCCATTTGACTCGCAGCATAAACATGGTTTATACATATCATGTGTTTTATTTTATTTTCAATTTTGATATCCTAATTTTTACTTTGTCATTTAATGCAGCACATTATAGCAAAGATGCATACAGTCTAGACTAAATATAGGACTGGTTGAATTCTCCTGTGATCAATAATCATGATGAGCTCCCACATTTGCTTCTGTTAGGTTCCTCGTTTAGATATGATTAAATTGCTCAAAAAGTGGACAGAGCTTAGCAAATGTGTGAGCTGAGGCTGAGAAGTATCAAGTTAAGAAGAAGTAAAGGGTTAGTTGCCTCTAGACTTTCCCTCATCTGGGCTGTTGGACCAGGAGGAGGAGAATTGGAGCAAAATTAATTATCGTTTGCTGCTTGCTGCTTTCTTTTTTCTTTTCCTCTTGGTTTTTAAATCAAAACACTACATTTCTAATACTACTTTCCTTGCTACTCCACACCACATGGTCACGTGCAGTTTTATATAATGGGTGGAGTTAGATAATCACCCCAAATTGCATTTGATTGGATGGATTTTTGTAAATGTCCCCAAGCACAGGATTAGTGGCCAAAAACTTTTTTTTTAATTAAAAACTGACATAAATTAAACATAGAATATACAAATTTTATTTTTGTTTTGAGAATTGAAGGGTAGGAATTCTTTTATTAATTATTAGTTAGATATTTAGTTGATTTCTTCAATTAATTACAGAGCTCTGTTGGTTATTAAATGCATTGTCACTGTACTGTCATTGTTAACAGAGGCTCATATGTATGATATAGGTATATATTGTATATACCTGCAGGAAAATCTGATTAATATTATTACAACTTTTACAGTCTTTTGGACCCAAATCATCTTGATTTTGCTTTGCATAATGTAAATCAGCCCATAATATATGAGTAAAGTATGTTGATGATCTGTACTAATTTAATATTATAAATTCTTAGAGACGTTAGTTCAAACAGTTCCATGTTCATAAAATGCCAAAATATTCTTGTACTGCAGTGTTTAGTGTTTCTGTACTAAACACATACATGCCTCTTGTTTTTTGGGGGGGGGGGGTTTGGTTTTTTTGGTTGGTTTTTTTGGTTTCAGATGCCATTACCAGGTCCTACATCTGGGAATACAACTATTAACACCTCCAGGATATGTGATGCAGATGCACCTGAGGGTAAGTTTGTCATCTCTACCACACTATAGTAGCACTGGCTCCAATCGTAAGATGTTTAAAGAACCTACAAAACAACATAAAAGATTTATTCCTCATAACTTGGGATTCATGCTGGAGGAACAGAAGGATGGTGTGTGACCTATAATGTTGAACACTGTTCAGTAATTTTTATCACTATTCATTATGTATTAGAATGAATAATACCAAGAACAAATGTTTACTAATGCAGTAGGTAGTGTCTTACTGTCAACATGCAAATGTTTAATTCACCAAAGGAGGTATGAATACACCAATGTGTCCATGTACATAAGTATAAGCTCTACTATGTTTATTTAGTCATATGATAAATGCTCATATCAGGCTGTTGTTGATGGTGAAGGGGATACTTTGTATTAAGTGTAAAGCCATAGATACATTTGTAATAATGTGTGAACGTTGTATGATAAGTTTGTTTATGATACATATAGTAATCTATCTAGCTAGTTAGCTTTTCTGCATATATGCAGATCCACAGTAGCATCTGTCTTGGATTGGGTACATAGTATTGAAGTAAACAGGCAGAAGATGAATTATTTTAATTTCAATGCAGGTTTAAAGAAAAACAAACAAGATCATAAACTTAATTCTTCAACATACCTGACTCATGTGCCATTTTCTTTATTCCTCATCTACTCTAACCTTAACAGCCTTAATACTATTTTTGTTCTCCAAAACAAAAATAGCATTGTTTTGGAGGATGCCCTAAACCAGGGGTCTCAAACTCAGATGAGCTGTGGGCCACTGCTGGCACTGTCATCTCATTGGAGGGCCACTTTAGTGTTCAAGTAGTACAAAAAAACAAACAAACAAACAATCAAGAAAACACCCACTAATATTTCCTAAAATGTAGTGTTTTTTGTTTGTTTGTTTGTTTAATTTCAAATATTGTATAACAAAACAAAACTGCAAACATTAACACAATTTTTTTTTTCTTACTCTTTACTGAAGCCTTTCATTGAACTACCAAATAAATATATTGGTACTCTCTTTCTGGCCAGACACGTGGCAGCACTTCTGCTATAATTTTGTTCATATTTAACAAAATAAAAATGCAGACATAAGTGTACACATTAGTTTTTGAGTGCTACTGAAAATTGGTTTCTTTTTGTTTGTACTCTCTTGTTACCTCGGCCAGGTCCGCGGCTCCGAACCGTAGTAAAGAGATCTCTGGCTAATACGTCGGGTTCCGTGTCTGGCTCGTAGCGGGTAACTAGTTTTGCTGTCTGGGTCAACTTTGCTAGCGAGAGACAGAGAGAGGCGTTGAAAGGCTGCTCCAATGGAACTTTATTGTTCCGGAGGCGGCAAACACAGTGTACAGTCGAGTCGAGTCTTAACAGCTTACTTACAACTGGGCTCGTCAGGCACACTCTTTGGCTGCAGTGGTTATTATTATATTTACATGCTTTCATCTCCCGTTTCTCGTCGGTAGCACCTCATACTTTTTGACTCTCCTTTTTCTCCCTCCCTCGCGCTCACACACACATAACAGGAGGGGCAGTCCCACACATTCTCCCTGTAGCACGGACTACACTGCTCATCAGGCTACATTCTTAAAGGGCTATGCCTGTAACACTCTGCTCATATTGCCTTCATATTAAATAATTTTTTGAATAATAATTTTAAAAAATATTTCTTCACATCAATATGCAGGCCGCAAGTAGGGGTGACGTGGGCCACAAGTGGTCCCCGGGCCGCGAGTTTGAGACCCCTGTCCTAAACATGAGAAGAAAAATGGCTTTCAGACTCACTGTTATGGTCTTTTAGACCCTACCCCAAAATTGTATAGCTAAAGCCTCAAAGTCCTTTTTTTCTGGGGGATAAGTAAATTGTTACAGTTAAACCTGCTTTTTTCTGCACACACAGCAAAGTCTTAACACAGTTCAGTGCCAGTAACTGAAACCTCAAACATCTTTAGTTAAAAGGAGGGCACAGACCTTTCTAAATATGAGTTTTCGCTAATATATAGAGTTTTTGTTCTATAATGTTATTCTGACCATTACAGGTTGAAATATATACAATACAACTTTACAGTAGTCTTAAGTAAATGTAAAATAGTGTCTGTAATTGCTTCAATTCAACAGGCTCACTAGTTATTACTATAATTTTGAGATTTTAATAAAATGTAGATATGAGCTAAAGTCAGTTTATCACTTATCTCACTGTTTCTAGAAGGGTGTTTTCTGAATTTATCAGATACATGCAGCACCAAACAGTAGCAAGATCTTTCCATGAGCTTTTCCAAAGTGAGGGAAATGTACACATTTTTTCACAAAAGTAATACATTCTTTTATCAGTCATATATCATTACTCTAACAGAAAATTAGTGATATTATTATAAGCTTTTATATAATGTATTAAATGACACTTGATGTGTTCGGAGTTATTTCTGTTGGAAAAAGAAAATAATCAGTGGAGTAAAGACTACAATAATTATTTATGGAGCTATATTAATGATATTTAGAGTATGGCTAAAATGCACTGAACTAGAGGAAATGGCATTTGTTAAAGGCTATGGTTTCAAAATTGTCTTTTTGTGAGAAGTTATCTTTTAATTACAAAATATTTATTAATCTACTCATAATTTAAAGATATATTAAACCTCATTAGGCAGATCATTGCCGTATTAGGATATTGCTTATAAAAATGTAAAGCCTTGTAGAGAAATAACTAGTAGAATTATACACAATAGTTTTATGTAGAATATAAAGACAGATGATTCAGTTTTGAAATTAAGTTATGTTTCAATAGATGTTACAATGTTTTCCTTCATATCAAAAGTAAACATTCAAATGCCTTACCATAGTTTGAAATGAAGTATATAATTACATATAATACGCAATGCTTATATTGATTGCCGATATTTAGTGGTTATATCCAATAAATCCATTTGAAGCAGTTATGTTTACACATGCTAAAACTACCGACATACAGTAATTAGATACGTGACAATCTCCCGGTAACACTCATGCTTATCAAAGAGTATTGTTCAAATTAAGTGGCGATAGCTTTTTTGTTGTATGTATTTCAAATAATTTGTTTGTTCTTCTTCCCGACCTCTCACAGCTATGATTCTAATTATGATATTGATTCTGCAGCATTTTCTCATGTTGTTTACTTCATTACTAAAAGATAAGTTATGTATATTTTTATAGCTGAAAATCAGATAGTATCACAAGACACTCAATTTGTGGACTATTGTGACCATTTGTTCAGCAAAATTCTATTATGCTGGAAAACTGCACACAATAATTTAGCTGCTGATTTCCTTTGGCTCTTGCTAAAACCTATTTTCTTTTTTTATAAGAGCCAATATTAATATACTAACACACAAGCATAAAGTCATATTGCTGCATCTGAGGGCTTTTCCCTAAGAACACATTCATCTATTCATTTTATTTAATGCTTATAAACACCTACATGCAGCATTCAAGCATCTGAGATACTGAAATGCATATAGGTGCATTGTCTGATCACTTCCAGAATAAAATGACAGTTACATAAATGCCCAAACTGAATAACAGAGAATATAACAATATATTCTTTTACAACACCTGCTCTTATAAAAATATCAAATACAGACATATTACATTTGATTAGTCATATTGGATAATATATCATTTAAAGGGTTTGATAATACAAAATCAAGTTTTTACCCATCAGCTGTAAAAGGTTTGATGGAGTATTGTTGTCACCTAGCTGGGCAGGCGGCGTGGACACCCAAGTTTTGAATGCGATAATTCGAGAACCACACGGCGTAGTATTTTCATATTGACACCACAGGTGCATCTACTAGGAGCCTGAGGGCTAGCATTGGCAGCTGCCAGTATTTTTATTAAAATGATTTGTCAAATATGCTGTAAATGATGTGCAGTATATGTCAGTCTGCTTTGTCACTTTTCATGTTATTAAATAGTCCTAAATTACATAATCCATAATTACTGTCATTAAACAGATTTATATCAGTGTATGCATTATCATATAGAACTGTAAAACCTTTGAGTGATCCTTTCAGGGTTTTTTTTTTTGTTGCAATGTTATTATAGCTTGCTTTTAAATAAATACAAACAATATGTCATATAATATCATTTTTTCATTCAATTTTTTCTGACATTTGCAATGTTCAGCAAACCCAAAAGTAAAATTACACTTATTGACAGAATGTCACAAAAATCTGATGTAGAATTTTATAATTAATTTTAGGCATTATTATGTCAACATATCACTGTTTCTTTTAATAGATCATAAGTATTTTGGTAGAGAAGCCAGTATTAGTAATATATTCAAGTACCATCATCATAAATACATGTTTGGTATTCTTTCATGCCAGACTGCTTGGAATTTAGCTGAAATTTAATTATGACAAAACTCCCTGCCTTATCATTTGATTCTGTTACAATTCTTAAGAAGTTTTGTCACAACTGGCAACCAAAGTATGAAATTCCTTGTTGGTGTTCCTGAGTTGTTGCTTTTCACAAAAAATGGTCCAAATGTGCTTTTGGCCACCAAAGCATAATATATAGATCTGTACTGCTGTTTTGCTGCTCTGTTTTACTTTTTGTAAAGCAGCAGTATAGGTGGTTCTTACAATAGTGGCCTAAACATCAATTGTTTTCTTACGTATAAGGACAATCGATGATTTTTAAAATGCTGGTGCTCCTATGTGACGTGCAATTGCTATAAATGACCCGTATAGCGCCTGATTAGTTGTGAGAATTATATTAAAGGTGTCGTTATTGCTAGAGTTAGTAGTCTGGCAGAATTTGTAATTTGTCTTTTGAGCAGCTTAGTAAAATGAGTCCTTTTTTCGCCATCTTGTAAATGGCTCCTGCTTTCACAACAGCCGTTGTACCACCTACCATGAGGCGAAGGAAGTGTCAAGCAGAGATAACACATGTGACTGAGAGGGAATGCAATCAGACACTTAATAGCTAAAACAGTTTAAAAAAAATTTTTTTTTTTAAAGTGACTGTGATAAAAGAAAATAATTCTGTTGCCATTTAGATAATATCCCTTTTTGTTTATAAGAGGAGAGTATTTGATTTGCCCCTAGACAGTCTGCAGTTGTGAAAAGGTTAAAAGGGTGACTACATGCAGCACAAATGGTTGAGAGCCTCCATTTATCTGATTTCCACAATTTATGTTATTTTTCAGGGTGTCAGACTGATCAAAAATGTTCTCCATGTATTGTATGGTAAAATATTTTTTTGGTGACACAGACATGAACAACGCTGATGGTCTTTGTTCTGTACCCACTGCATTATTCTAACATTTACTTCATAATGATGAAGTTGAAGCAAAAAAGCTTAAATTGGCCATTTAGCCATTTGTTATATTTCAAATAGTAATCACTGCAAAAGTTGGAAAAGTCTGAAAAACTTTGAGTATGCACAAAACAAAGAAGACAGTCACCAGAAGAATTTGACAGTTGAGTTAGTTGCAGGAAGGTAGAGTCTTGTGTCAGAGAGAAGACTATCTCAGGAGATCGGCGCTCTTTCCATAATTGATATAGACTTGTTGGAGAGGAACTGTGCCCTGCCTATAAAGCTGACAAAAGCAAGTTTCTAGCAGACTTCATAGTTTGAAAAAAAGAGTTCTGTTAAAACTTATCCTGTTTTGATTCATTATTTTAAAAAATGTGCTCACCTTGTAAACTGTTGGTTCGTCAGTAATTGTTTTTCATACCATGTTAATACTTTTATCTGAGAACTGAGAAATGCTGTTGTTACAGGAGATTTAAAAAATTGACAAAAACAGTAGTAACAATAATAGTAATAATTAGTAAATAGTAAAGCATTAAAGTTGTTCTTTTATGGTGCCATTGTGAGAAATTATTTCCATATAATTTGCCATTTGTTTCCAAATTCTTTATTCTTGAAATATTAATCGAGTATGACCTCAAGCACAGATATGGAGAGATGTATCTTTTCGTGGGATTTAAAGGTCCTTTTGGTTGATGTCAAAATAATGATAAGAAAAAAAATTATTGCAATACCCTTTGGTAGAAATTTGCATCACCAGGCATGAGAATTGCATCACTTTGTAATAACCCATAGTATGACATTAGATCAAGACAGCTAAGACAAAAGAGGATAGAAGTCAAACTAGTGACTGATTGGGCGATTGGTCACAGTGGGGTAATGACACTAACATCTTGGCGAGCAGGTGCTCAGTGCCAGGCTCTCCATTATGTACTCTAAGGTCATTACCATGCCATTACTCATTTACTCAGCGTAATGGAAATGAATACTCAAGATTTAGCTGCCATGGCCCCAGACAATCTGAAACTTGAAGTTCTCTTGATTAACTAATTTAACACAGGGAGTAAAGGCATTTTAGGGTTTGTTTGTTTTTTAAATTGGTATCTATTATATCTTATATTTGTAACATTTCTCAAGCCCTGACACAAACCTGAACTTTGGCAACACTCCCAAGTTCAGTTTTAGTTATAGGGTTTTTTTTTGTTTTGTTTTGTTTTGTTTTTTTAAGCCTGGCTGAAACACACAGAACTTTCAGCTGCTCTGTCAAATTAGTCTTACCTCTATGATGCCCATGCTGCTACTTCTGCAGGGGGCTTTGCTTTGATCATAAATTCTGATATGCTTCTAAAACCATCAACAAATACTGTTCCCAGTTGGTTTTATTTTGTTGTTATTTTTGGTGGTTTTGTTGTGTTTTCTGTGAGTCTCTGTGCACACACAAGCCTTTTTTGGATAATTAGAATTTCATTATTTATTCCAATTTTTTTTTTCATTTGTGTGACTGACATTTATGTAATTGGTTGGGCTATTTAAATAACCTTCAGTGTCACTTATTGATACAGTGATTTTATTGTGGCTAAACTCATCACTTATTTCTCTTTCTTGTCCATTTATAATAATGACTGCCACACTTAAGTAATTAAATGTCCTTAACTGTTGTTTATTGCAGTCATGTTAACACCTTCACCGTTAATTCAGAAACCTCAGCTTGTGGTTACACTCGTTCCCTGGACAGTGATTTTAATAACTTTGAACCCTGTGCTGCTCACTGAATTTCTTACCAAAACAAAACACTTGTGGAGAATAGCAGATCAAAACCTTTAAAAACATGTTTATGCAGCAAGGAAAGTATATTTCACAGATAATATCAATACATCTAGTCCAAGGTTTTGCTTTTGACCCAGTGGCTCAATTTATCAGTGAGCTTCTCTGAGTGATCATGCGTAAAATTCTAGCAGCATGAGCTTAATTCATTTAATGACAATATAAAGCTGAGGGTTTTTTTTAGGTGGACGTATCATATTATTCCTACATTGAATCTCAGAGATCTAACTTATGTTACGGAGGAGTGTATACTTATAGACTGCTGTCTGTTTCCAAGCAACTTCCCTGTTTCCACAGCATTGTTTTAAAGAGCTTGGGGTGGGGGGGCTGATGGTTGCCATTTTATGTGTTAGCTCTGAGATGTCAGGTACCATAGCAATTTTCAACAGGAGACTCCCTTAACCCCAACACAAATTAATAGTAATTTTCTTTCCATCAAGGGGATCGTCATCAATTTGCATTACAATGGAATATGTCAATCAAAAGTAATTCTCCTGAAAGAAAAATGCCCATTTTGTAATCCACAGACACCCCTTAACTTTTATAGGGGGGGGGGGGGAATCACTTTTCAAAGGGTATATTTGCTTGGTATTGCTCAGAAAGACCTCCACTATTAACTGATAGAAATAAAATTACTTTTTGATAAAGGTTGAGCTTTAAAGACACCTAATTAAAATGCTACTCCTTGCTTAAAAGTGATCCTAATTGAAATTTTTAAATAAACCCACTTTTTATAGACCTGTTGATTGTAGTGGGGCATAGCAGCCAGCTGTTTCCTTCAGGGCTGGCAGAGACACAAAAAAGAGCGAAAAGAAGAGTGAACTTTCTACATCTAATACCTGGCTGTACCTGATGCTACCCCTTAATCTCAGATAAATGTGTTAAAATAATAACAATTTTTTTCTTAAAAAGTAATAGTTTCTAGCATTCGTCTTGATTTGAAAACTTAATTTTATGTCCTTCGCTTTAGAAAACTGTTTCTCACTTTGGCTTTTAGTTTGTATGATCAGTAGTTTTGGTTAGGTCAAGTTAGGTCATGTGTGTTATCTTTTTGTGGGACTTGATCACTGCTCAACTTGATTTTGTTTTTTTGTTGGTTTTTTTTGCTGCCAAAAGATGTTTTTGGAGATTTTTCTTCTTCTTCTTTTTGCACAACACTAATAAGCGATGCCAGAAATTTGAAAATAATTCTGCTGAAGGAACACCAGTATTCTCAAAGGACTTTAGAATGAAAGTACTCTGCTGCTTTTTTTAGATGGAAAGTAAAAGCATACAGTTTTGGCACAAGAGCTTGCTGATCAAGAACCTTTCGGAGGAGCACATTGTGTGCATGCATGTGTGCAGAGTCCTATGCATGTATTTGTGTTTGAATACAGAGAAAAAAGTTATGCATAATGCATCATCCTACACCGGGCAGCACTCAACTGGGTATCATGAGTCAAGGTGAAATTACCTGCTCTCCCCAGCTGCCCCATACTCTTATCAGAGAATGGTAATGATTTCAAGGTGAAGCTGGTCAGTGGTGTACATGATAATATATTTAGGCAGACCACTGTTGTGAACCATCTGTAGGTCCCACTCAGTGCCCTGCAATTCTGGTAAGCAGCTGGAGAGCTACAGATGGCTGAGGTAGTGGAGCAAAAGAGTGGGGTCACAGTGATGAAGAAAGACTTGCTTCTTCTATTATCTCCTGGTCCTGGTGAAGTGAAAGCTGATTCTTGTTGCACATCACAACTCCTGTGGGATTGTGACTTCTCATTTGTATTATAGATGAAACGGCACTGACCTGAATTTTTCTTCTTTTTTCCACCGAACTCTGGTAGGGAAAGCTTTCAAAAGTATTGACTTTAATGGAAAAAAAATCAAAAAGACACTGTGTTACTGCTGTGGACCTTGATGTCATGTAGCTTTGTGTAGGTCTGATTGCACTGTTCATACGTTTCAAGTCAGTGTGAAGAGCTGTGTAAGAAACAGTGTGATAGGAGCAGCACAGCAGGGTTAGTGTTAATGCTCCAGATGGCTCTCTAACATAGCCAGACTTCAGCTTTTGGGACTTTCTCTCTTGGCTTGTTCTGTAGAAATGATGCAAGTCTTATAAGGAGTGTATTTACACATATACTTTGTTCTTTTTATTGCTTAAGTGTGTATGGCTAAGCTAATTAATAAATGTGGTCTGTTCTTCCTGTGTTTTCATACAAAACAATTTGGAGAGCTGAGAAGAGACCCAGACATGGCATGCATATCATTGGCACTTTCTACTTTTGACGTCACCAGCATTTTACCATGCCTGCCAATACCCATTCATACACAAAAAGGGTGAATGACTCAGCTTAAGACTTTTATAATATTCCTGCTGTCTCCGGCAGTCGGATCAATAACAGCATCAGTTCACTCAAAAAGTGGAGAGCTGAAGCTCAAAGGTGATGTCACCAGCATAAGGAAAAGAGCAGCTCAACAGAAAAGAGAAGGCAATTGGATTATGTAAGCAATAAGTGAGTTTCTTTCCTGAGGATTTTGATTTTGATGTGCTTTATATTCATGATCACAGTGCTGAGTCAATAATGATTGAGCTGCCTTTGGTCACTGCAATAAAATGCCATTTGAGGAACATTGCAGAGTTGAGGTTTGCTTACTTGTCAAGGCTGGGACAAAAAGGTTCTTCCAGAAAATTGATACATTTGAAGTGGCAGGTTTAAATTGGTTCATTTAATGGATTACTATTGTGCAACATTTAACTTCTTTAGTCTTTTCCACTTTCGAAACTCAGCCGTGTTTGAAATCAACACTAAAACATTTATGTTCTGCACTTCCTTTGACTCACCCTTCAGTGCTCGACATCAACCATCTGGCACTCCTTTGTGTTTTCAATCCTCGGGTCTAATGTTTTTTCTTCTAATTTCTTCTCTATTCTTTTCATTTGCATTTTAATGTTGTAATTCTTTTCTTTCATTTAATGTTTTAGTGAGAGCACCTTGAGTTGGCCTTGTGTAAGAAATGCACTACACAAATTAACTTGTGTTGCTTTTAAGTCACATAGGGTAGCTACAGTAACACATACACATAATGAACGGGTGCTTCAACGCACTACAAGTAAATAGATGATCCTCTTAAATGTGTCTTTATCAGTTTTAACACAGTAGTTGGCAAAAGTGCAGTGTACACAAAAACTGAAATCAAATCAATATCTGAGTGTGAGCACCCTCTGCCTTTTCATTCTTAACACTCTACGGCACTCAAGGAAAATTCTGCCACTGTATTTGAAATGGCACAGGCCCGTTCATTGAGTCATCGATTCAAAGCAAAGATTTGAAGGGCATAAACCATTTTAAGATACAAATACCAGAGAAGCAGCAGCCATAGCAGTTTTTACTTTGTAATAAGAGTAGGTACACAGAAAAATGGTTGTTTCTTATGTTTTCTGTCATCTCCAAGGCCACATACTTGTTCAATCACTATGTGCTGGGCTGTATTTTCATCATAACAGAATAACAAACAAAGTGCTTTCAAGCTTTTAGTTTTGTTCAGTAAAAAAGTGGGCGGATGTTAAGGGGATAAAAGGTACACTTGCAAACAATATTACAAGGTGTTTGGCAGGTTTTCTGTGCCTTTAAGTAGGGGTGTCATGTATTGTAGTTCATTGGCCATACAATCCAATTTAATGTCAAGTAGGCGAGACAGGTAAAGTCATTACACAATTACCTATACATAATTTTTTTTTGCATATTTCCATACATCTATGTAAATACATCCATTTAAAAATCAGATGCTGAACAGCCTGAGCTGTCTTAAGAAAAGTAATTTGAACAATATGCCTCTCTTCTCCCCGCACTTAGTCAGCTGCTGTAATTTCAAAGAAATGCTATTGTCGTCATTTAACTCAAAGAAGCTTTGCTTTATGGCTTACCTTACCTAACCTTACCTAACCTTACCATACCTCTATATGGACATAGGTCGTGTCTTTGTCAGTGGATGTAAAAATGATGATGACTGACATCTCTGAATTGTATGAAACAGTTCAGAGAACAATTTAAGATACTGGATCCAAACTTGTCAGCTTGACACTCCATGGTTCCTGGTGCAAAATACAATGAATAGTCCACATTGTATTCTTTGGTTTGCTCTTCTTATAGCTGGAAATGGTTCTTTATGAATCATTCCAGACGTGTGATGGATTCATATCTAAACATCTGAAGTGCCTGAAATGTCTACTCAGAACACATATAGTCATGAGCCTGAATTTGCGTCATCAGAGAATTGGGGTTACATGCATAACCCATAACCTATGGTTCACTGTCTTCACATTTGCTGGTGTCCTCTGTGTGCCCTTGCTTTTGCCTTTTGGGTTTTCAGTGTGTTATAGTGGATATACTCCATTAAATGTTACATTTCATTCCAGTTTCATTCATTGGCTGAACCATATTCACACTGACAGTGACACAGCTTTCCTCTTTTCAGACAACTGGTTGTCTTTTTTAGTTACAATAACGAAGTTGCCTGAGGCCCTGCTCCATGTAGTAACAGCAGCCCATGTTGCGCGCTTAAGTTAGTATACACTCCTTTATAACACAGGTATATAACAAGTGATACACTTGTGCAATTATAAACAAAAAGCTACAATGGATTTATCACATTTTATTGTGCTCCAGACCACAGAGAACCTATCTATGTCATGCAGACACTTCCCACCTAAAAGACAATGAACCACTAGAATGAAACCACTAAACTGTTTGGGCCCACATTAGTCAAGTATTGATTTTCAAGCCTGTCATTTGAATACTTGACAGGTGTCAAAGCAATACTGTGAGACAAATACTTGGTTCATAGCAACTTCTTGATTTAACACTTGCCACAGAAAGAAGACATTGTGTGCAGCCTCTGTCATTAATTTTGTGTTTTTCTTAACTTGAAGTAGAACTTAATTATTTTTTTGGTCCTTTTCAGATCAGTGCACTGTGACAAGGTCCTATCTTTTCCTTCACAAGTTCTGGTTCTTCAGCACCATCTACTACTTTGGAAACTGGGCCTTTATTGGAGTAAGTTCAAGGATGTGAATGAGATGTCACTGTCTGCATTTTGAATTTATTGCTCAAGTCCTCAGCTAAATATTTTCCACATTAGCAATTAAATGAGCCTTGATATATTTTGTCATGTGTGCTTTCATCGTTGTTTTTAGGCTTTCCTCATTGGTCTGGTGGTGTCCTGCTGCAGAGGGAAGAAGTCTGTGATTGAAGGAGAAGTGGAGGCCGATGACTCAGACTTCAGCGATGATGAATACGTGCACTGAAAAAGCAAAATCACTGTTCACTTGGATAGGTTTATAGATATTGTAACCAACATTGAAAAGGGACTAGAAAGCACAATTTCATTAAGTAATGAATACAGATTTTTTTTCTTAAATACATTTTGTTTGTTTGTTTTATTGTACAGCTTTCTTGTTGATTTCATCTTTGGTTGAAGTTGACGCATGCCTCCCCTTAATGAGACCTCTGAGTTGAATTAAAATGTCTTTCTCCGTCAGTGTTACTAATGACAGGATACTGGAAGTGGTCTCCTACTCAGTCCTACGTTAAAATTAACTATTAAACTATTTGAAACTGAAATAAATTGGAGTTTTTTCAGCAGACACATTTGTAAGTAGCAGCATAGATGCTTTTTTTTGTTAATCTAAAACAATGTCTAAACTTTATTTGGGTAGAGCTCAGGTCTAAATTATTTATAATCTTTCTGTATGCTTTCTAGACCTTTTACATGGTTTGGTTATCTACATATTAAGTTAAAATTCCAGTTGAATCTATATAAGCTGTTTCTGAAAAGCTAATTGGTATAAGATGAATAAATCCCAAGTGTTGACAGCAGTAGCATTTTCTGTCAGTTTATTTTGCTGATTTTTATCTGAGGTTAAAAATAGTGCGAGTGGATGCGCTGCATTAGTTATTGGCAGTCCGAGACCATTATGTACAATGAAATGTTACTCTACTTGCATACCTGCACTGTGTGTGTGTGTGTGTGTGTGATGTAAAGGACCAATTGTATCTGCCGTGTTTTCAAGGGTTCAGTTAATTGTGGTTTTAATTATATGGGTTCAGCAGCTTTCTTCTCTTTATTGGTATGAAAATAATAAAATTAATAGAAAAACTAGAAATAAAAAATATGGATGTGACTTTCTTTTTAATTAAACACTACTTCTCATTTTTGCCTGCACTTGAGAATTTATTAACAGCAAAAGTGGCAGATCTATTAATGGGCTTCTTTTAGACATGCATATTAAAATCTTTGCAAGGTACTTATCTGTTTGAGGAGGATGATGAAAAACTGTAAATTTACTCTGGAAACCAAGTGCTTGTGTCTCATGAATGTCTGTGACCATGATGGGCACACAACACTGGATATGCTAACTTAAATTAGTCACTCAAAAACCAGCTGGAATGAGTTTGAAATGTTTTTGTTTTTGTTTTGGTTTGATATGTCCTTTTGTGAGAATGAGTAGAGGGGGTGCAGTGATGTGGTGATGATGACAGAAGCTGCATCATTTGTATACTTGCTCTTTATTGGTTGTGGAAGTTGTTTGAACATATAATGATGCCTGTGTTTAAAGAAATAAAGCCGTTTTAAGCCCCATCATGGCTTTAACGCCTTTTTTTTACATACAGTTTTTATTTTTATTGAAATTATGCACGCCACTTTAGAACAAGAACTGCCAATCTGCAAATAATATAGCATGTGCATATGTAAATATATAGTTTTTCTGTTACTTTTTTCCCCCTCTCATGCAGTAATAATTTCAGATGACAGGTAAAGTATAAAATATAAATTACTAGATATTAAATATGTGAGAAATATGGGATATTCACACTATATTCTGTCAACATATATTGTTCACCAGAACCTAAACCACTCACTCTTGTGGCCTTTTGAGCCAGCCGTAACATCGTGGGGCTCATTCAATGTATACACTGCTCAAAAAAATAAAGGGAACACAAAAATAAGACATCCCAGATCTGAATGAATGAAATATTCTTATTAAATACTTTGTTCTTTACATAGTTGAATGTGCTGATGACAAAATCACACAAAAATTATCAATGGAAATCAAATTTAGCAGCCCATGGAGGTCTGGATTTGGAGTCACACTCAAAATTAAAGTGGAAAAACACACTACAGGCTGATCCAACTTTGATGTAATGTCCTTAAAACAAGTCAAAATGAGGCTCAGTAGTGTGT
>VVHJ01052194.1:0-13776 GCA_015107715.1 Tylochromis polylepis
TGTCGACTTACACACGCGGCTGCAGCTTTTTGGCTACAGCCTACACACATCAACAACAACAACAGGACCTAGTTCATTCTGTTTTAAGCCGGCAAGACGTGATTGCGGATGCCACTCAGGTACGGCCGCGCCGCAGACCACGCCCCGCCACAGCTCTGCAGTCAAAAACAGACTCACTGCAGCCACTACGAGTGAATAGTATTAAACTCGCACTAAATTATATATTTTTCATCTCTGTTCAGAAGTTTCTGGATTTCTTTTTTTTTTAATAAGACTAAGACTGAACTTTATTTTTCCATTTCTGTCAGTGTTGACATTCTGTTTAACTTGTTGCTTTTTTGAAGAAGTGGTGCAGACTAATGAAGCAGTCTAGTGACAAAAGTTACAAATAGTTGTCTGAAATGAAAGTTGTTTGTTTAAAACAAAAATTACTGAAGGATTCGTTGTGAATGAGTTTGTTATCTAAATAAAGTTGCAGCTAGGCTTTTCTGTCATTGTTTTCTTTAGATGGGGCGTGAAAATATTTCTTCCTGCCATGTGGGGAATGATGTCAAAAGTGTGAGAACCACTGCCTTAGGCAATACTATTACACACATAATTTCATACATACATTTTCATTGCTATGCAGATGATGCTCAGCTTTATTTATCCATGATGTTAGATGACACAAATTAACTATTTAAACTACAGGATGGATGACCTCTAATATTCCTACTTTTTATTCAGACATTATTATGAAAATAATATCTTAATTCATATCATTATTATCATTATTAGAAAGACAGTATTCTCCCATATTAGCTTCTCTTCATTGACTCCCTGTTAAATTCAAGTCTGAATTTAACATTCTCTCATGAAACCTGTGCTCTAATTCAATAGCAGATTTCAGTGCATGCAGGAGAGAGATATTCCTGCCTCGGACACACAAAAAGTGGACAATATATTTATTTTGAATTTGGTATTTCGTGTTTAAATGAACAATTCATTTCCTAAGCATTCACACTTCTCCTCATGCTAGTTCACCAAATCGTCATGCTGTTAGTTGGCATTATTGATAATCAGCTGCCAGTCTCATTCTGTCCTATCTGAAAGTCTTAAAATTAATTTGCTGTTAAGTCTGAGTTATCCTGGGATTACTGAAAAGACACTGCAGAAAGACTGGTATGTAGAAAACAATTCATTCATTTACTTTATTTAATCAAAATATAGGAATAAATATTAAGTTTTAACTACTCTTGATTAGCATGCAATACTAAAAGAAACAAAACAATAAATTAGCATGCTCTGACTGTGGTGATACAAGCTTACTTATGTCAAAAAGACAGGAAAGGCTTGCTTATAGGAGCTATCTGAAGTCTATCTGATGATCCCACATTTTGAACCTCGGGTGATGAGATTCCTACCATTCAAGGGCTCTGCAGGTTCCCTGCCTGAGCACATTTCCCATCCCTCCTCAGCTGATCATGACAGATAACTGCCCATCCCTGAGCCTGGTTCTGCTGGAGATTTCTTCCTTGGAAAAGGGAGGTTTTACTTTCCACTTTTGCCAAGTGCTTGCTCATAAGGGGTTGTCTGATTGTTGGGGTTTTCTCTCTATTTTTCTGGGGTCTTTACCTTACAATAAAGCAACAATGGTTGAGGCAACCATTGTTGTGATTTGGTGCTATATAAATAAAACTGAAATGAATTAACCCTGCAGTATTTAACCCTAGCTCTCATCTTGACCTGTCACCAGATTGAACTACTCGGTATGGTAGCATTGTTCAGGCCTCTTAGCTCTTGGATGTTTAGCTACTTGTCTGCAAATGTTACCTTCCCTTCCCTTCCCTGTCCGCCTTCATCCCAGTACGTCATCTGCCCTTGCTTTTGTAAATTTGTTGCTTGTCCCATTTTTACCTTTTTGTTTGCAGAAAAACTTGCCTTGTCAGCGCCTTACCTGTCCCTAAACCTGTGAAAACTCAGAGGCAAGAAATCCTGAAATGACATTGACTGAACTGAATCTTTTTTATTTAGAATGATCTGAATTTAACTCATTAACTAACTGCAAATACTTACATGTCGTTACAACCTAGTTTATTTATTAAAATATTTTTGAGCTGTATCCTGCCATCTCAGTCCCTTATACCCAAAGCAAAGCAGCCACTTCACATGCAACCACTTGCTAACTTAAAAAAAATTGGTACACCATTAAGATAGACTAGAATGCACAATTAAAGCTGTTGGTGTCCATCTACTTGAGTTTGTGTATGTGTGAGTGGATCTAAGTGTGCCTTTGCCCTTTTTTTTTTTTTTTTTCAAATTCTGTGAAAGAAATCTAATGACTAAGCTTCTAGCCTTTTAAAACTGCTGTCATTTTTCTTTTTTAATTGTGTTCCATTGGACTATGCTGGCGAGGACCGGTGTCTGCACAGCTGACTTTGGAACAACTCTCGTCACTTTTTCCCCTCGAGAGCAGCCTGGCTGTGTCATTCCAATCCCTTCAGACCTCTGCTGCATCGATACGAGCCCTTCTGGCTTACTGCCGCCTCCCTCGGCTGCACCAGCAAGGCATTTGGAAAAGATGTTTCTATACTTGGATTTCTACCAGTATCAAAAGCATCATTATCACTCCCTCAACTTTCTTGCCCTGCCTTTGAATTTCCCCTGTGTTTTATTTTTTTGGTAAATTGATATTGCTGATGTGAGGCGAATGTCATGAATTTTCTCTTTTGCCTTTGGGATTTCTTGCCTGACCTAGCAGTTTTTTCCCCCTCCCTCTCTGCGTCCTATATCAAGATGTAAGCCTTGGCTGTCCACCATGCAGGACTTTTGCCTGTGCTCACCCATCTGTCTCTGTCTCTCCTACTCTGTTAATCCTGCTTTCTTTCTTTCTTTCTCATTAGTTTTTAACATTCTCACATTAATCTACTTCTGCAGCATCCAAGCAATGGAAGAAATGATGATTTTAAGATTAAAAATTTTCTGGTTTGTTTTTGAACATCTTTGCAGTTGAATAAAAGCAGAGAAAAAAATTACACATCAAATAATCAAAGCATTAAAAATGTTATTTATTATGGGGTGAATAGTGCTTCATGTCATGAATGCTAATTCCTTTTCGCTTTCATTCCTTTCAATAGCCGTTAGAAAACTGTTCATCTTCAAAGGGCATGAACCTTTCCGTTCTGAATTTTCAAAAAAACCCTGAGCATTTAACATTTTTCAGTAGATGAACTTGGGCCTAAAACTGAATGAATGAAAACATTTGGAGATGAGATTCCAGAGCTCAGATTACATTTTGCTGAGGACTTCTGTGTCCAAAGCATAGCTGCCTGTAAAATGGATCAAGTGAGTGGAGTGAATACAATACCATTGTGTAGCTGATCACGCAGGAAGGACGAGATGGGACGTTCATAAAGGAACAAGCTGCCCTTGGTTTAAACATTCTGATTGGGTGAGGCCTTTCTGTGTGTGGCTGGCATGTTCTCTCTATGCCTACACAGATTTTCTCCTGGTACTCTGGTAGCCATAGATGGTAAGTTACCTGGTGATTCTATACTGGCTCTAGGTGTGGATGTGAGTCTTAAAAGTGTGTATTAAACTCTGTTAGTCTTGTGATAGACTGGCACCTTGTCTAAGCAAAGCACTGCGTCTTGCCTTTCAACAGTTGGGATAAGCTCTCACTGTAATATAAGTTAACAAAGTCTGTAAGGATGGCTGTATCGTTGAGTCTTTTAAAAACATAGATTGTACACTGTTGCAGATACAGAAACAGACATCTGGAGACTTCTTTAACGTCTAGTTGAAGACCGATGCTTGGGTTGCATGCATAGTTGGTGCTCTGGAGGTGAGCATGTGTGAGCAAAAAAAAAACCAGGCAGGCACATGGATGTCCACAGCAACCCTTGCACTACCCATCTGATGACAAAATTTATGTCATAGGGATCTGACCCTAGTAGGCTATAATTCTTGCTTTAGTCTGTGATAGTTTCACAAAAATTTGAGTGTTTAATTCCCATACTTGTTTGCATTTTGTTGCACTGAGTTGTTTTGTTTGTTTTTTTACCTCTTGAGCATAGCTGTTTTTGAGAATAGCAATCCTCAGATTTAACAATGTTTAAACTGGAAACATTTGTTTGAACTTGAATATGGTTTTGTAGCCCGCGGACTAAAGCAGATACAGGCTACGTAATGTTTAAAACCATAATATTTGCTATGAAACAGCCATTTTTCTAATTAACATCATCACTGTGCATATACACCTACATGTAATAATATGCTTTGTTGTTTGTCAGACACCTTCAAATGAACTAACCTAAACTAAACATTCTTGAAGAATATTCAAGTTTTCAAGTTTTAAAACGTAATCATGAACTTATGGTCCAACAAATAGCTGGTAACTGTACAATGCATAACCAGCTCCTTTATTTTATTCCCTTACTCAGTCTCCTATTTTCTTCTCTGCTCTCATCTCATTCTGCTTTTAGGTCAATCATATTATTGGCGTTTCTGAAAGTGCTGCACAAAATGCTGTTTCAAACACCAGCAATCAATGGTTCTTTCTTTCTTTTCTCCTTCCTTCTCATTCCAAACAATAGCTGGTGTGGACAGACAATGTACAGCTGTCATCTCACCCCCCTCTTTATCCCTTGACTCCACTTCCACAAACATCTGTTGTGTCCAGTCAAGGTTTCAGCAGTGATGAGGGGGCGGGGTGCGATGAGGTCAAACCAATCTCTATGCAGATTTTAGTGACTTCCTGTGTCCTTCCTCTCTGCCTTCCTCCACCCTCTTCTTCTCTCTATTGATGGAGCTCCCCTGGGGGACTTCTGGGAAAGATGTTTCATTGCTGAATGGGCCACTGTTACCAACAAGCTGTTGTGAGTCAGATTCCCACCAACTCAACCACGGTGAATGAGCCTGGGAACATTATGTGTTCAGACACAGACATCCAAATAACCCAGAGCATAAAAGTACACGTCAAGTTCATATACAGAGATTATGAAGGTGTGCATGAATGGCATTGGGTGCACTTTCCCTTTTATAGATTCTTTACAGCTACAAATAGTGAGCCATCCCAGTAAACATAAAGTCACACTAAGACCAGACGAGCATCAGTTACTGCCTGATGGTTAGTACTGGCAATTAAAAAACTATTTGAGCAAGAGTTAGTCATTGCTACTGAACAGGCTTCGTTTCCAGCATCTCAGACATCTCCTGGGTGTGCCACAGGATGTTTGCAGCTCTATTGTACTACCAAATGTCTGAATGATCCATGTGGAGCATTTGCGGGTAGATGTTTCAAAGATTTTTAAGCTTCTGTTTGACAAAAGGGAGTCAGCAACTGGTCAAAGTTAAAAAAGAAACCAAATAACATCTGTTGGATGTCAGACATAGAATTAGTGCACTGCAAACAGCTGAAAGCCGAATGCACCCACATTCAGCTGCGTCCCAGCGCAGTGACCTAACCGCTGTTGGATCAACTCTAAGGACTTGGATATCAAAGTTGGGTGTTTTATGATCTCAGTTATTTCAGTTAATCCACAACTGTAGTTTAATATGATACGGGGCATTCGCTATCACAAATATAACGCTGGGGTTTAATTCTCAGTTCCTAGCTTCTTACCAGCTATGCCTATGTCAATTGGTCGGTGAATCATTTTAAAACTACTGGACTCGACTGAATTTGGACCAGACATTCATGGCCCATAGAAAATGAATTCTACTAACTTTGGTTTTATGCTGCCTTCTTCTTTAACACCACACTGTGGTTGACATTTGGTAAATGGCCCGGCATTTATATAGCAGTTTTGTACTCTAGCTGAACACTCAAAGCATTTTTTACTACAAGCCACATTCACCCGTTCACACAGCACTTTATTCTATGGCTTTAAGCACTTTTTAACTCTCACGTGCACACTCACACTCTGATGGTTGCATCGAGAGTAATTTGGGGTTCGGTATCTTGCCCAAGGTCACTTCAGCTCGGGGACTGGAGGAGCCAGGAACTGAAGCACCAACCTTACAATTTGAGGGCGACCCACTGTACCTCTAGTGCCACATCCACCCCATTTGTGGCCAAGACTGAACTGACTTAGTATTTCAATTATGCCAACTTTACAGGTTTAGCATAAACTGTGTGCGAGACACAGGAGCAAATAATAAGTCAGGCGGGGAATTTCACATCATTACAGCAACTTTGTTCACGCAAACCTCTGCAAGCAGCTGTCACTATCAGATGGTCACCCCGCAATTATCATGACCAAAGAAATTTACTTTAATTATATTTTTGACATTTCTAACCTAACAGAAAAAAGAACTATAGTGCTATTACTTAAATTTTTTATTTTAATTAGTAAATGAACCACAACTGTACAAAGCTATACAAAAAAGTAAACCACAACTGAGGATGCTATGTGTATTACTAACATGAAATCAGTATTTAATTGTCAAATATGATGGCTGTTATCAATACTGGTATATAGTAACAATCCCAATGATGACATTTTTATACTATGATGATCCTCCAGGAAAGTTATCAAGGTTCTAAATACAAAAGTGTAACAAAGCCCGTCTGAACCGAATGCCATGGAGGTGATCGCAGCAGTGAAAATTTCTAGGAATACTCCAATCAGAGCACACACAAATACACAAGGACAAACATGCAAAACTATTAGCCTATGCTTTTTAAAACAGTATGAGTATGTGATACAGAGTAAGCTCAAACTTTCAAAACAATACTTTTATATTTAACACTATTAGACAATCAGATCAGATTAGACAATCTATTAGACACAGAGTCAATCCTAAAACTGAGCATGACAACAATGTAAAATAGATTATTAGAATTTTTAGCTATTGTTTTTGACTGACTAGCTCCTTGACTGGCACCAGTTTTTCCAGCATTTAGAGGCACTTGTGGGTCTTACTCTTTTATATTCCCTCCTTGTCTTCAGCACATTTTCTTTTTTTTTTTTGATTTCGCTGTGTGACTTATCTAAATGTTATCTGTAGAGAAGCAGGTATAGAGAGAGAGCGTGAGAGAGAGGCTGAAAGTGTCCTCCTTTGTGTGTCTTTATCATGCTATGTAGACTGTGGGGACAGCATGCAGTCCGTAAGTGAAAGAGTCACACCTGATTCATGGATTCTGAGAGATCCATCAACTTATTCCTGATTGCTACAGTATCGCTGGTCGAGTTAAGGGCCCAGAATGACCCTCGGTCCGCTGGTTTCTCTCAGCGCTCCCGATGGGCAAGCCTGCCACTGATGAAAGATGAAGGTTTTAAGTGAACTGACTTAACTGTCTGACTCTAAGAGCAGAGTACAGAAAATAATGCACTGCTTTCACTATAAATACCAGAAAGTGGGGTAATTGCATCAGCGCTTCAACACACATCAGAAAAAATGACAGTATATTACTCTTAAAGGTAAATTAAAAAGAATCCTCAAAAATATTTCCTGAAACATGTTCCCATTTCTCCAAAACTGTACATACGCAAAGAGAAAAACATAAACTGAGTTGAACTCCAGATGTTTTATGAATGAACCCTCACAAACGCACATACTGTACAGTCTGCATATCCCAACACTTTTGTCAACACCTTCCCCATCAGCTCCCATGGCATTCACTCATTCATAGAGGGGGCGTTTTAGTTAAACCTGCCACCTAATTAAGAGATAAATGATTGCACCAAAGGCTTCTGGCTCGACTAAGCACGATACCCTTGGTTCCCCGTCCTCCTTTAGGAGCGTTGTCTTTGGTTATAGGGACACCTAATCCCTCCTCCCTCCCTGCATTTATCTGCCTGGCTAATCAGCCGGGCCATTCACACGGAGATGGCAGCCATCCACCAAGGCTACCCAGGAAGGTTGATCCGCACATTAGCATGACTCTTTCTTAATCAATCCCTTCTTCTCTTCTTATTTTACAGTCCTTTACTCTGCTATAGTGGGGCTCTTTCTCTTTTCTTCTGATTCTTTCTCTTCATTTTCATCCGTCCTCTGGCTCCATTTCACCGTCTGGCTGAAAAACCGCGAAGGACCTGCCAGTTCTTGAAGCCATTCGGCTGCATCTTATGTGTCTGCCTCCAAGTCCCAGCTTGGTGGGGGTGAAGTGGAGGACAACGTGTTACATTTGAGTTAACAGGCAGCGCTGGCGGGACGTATCGCCACGGGCCCTTTATGTCGAGCAGTTGTGACTACTTAAGCAGAGCTTAAGCAATGAATGACTGGTGACAACATGGAAATGATAGCGCTGTGGATACTGGTTAGCCAGCTGTGAGGGCTGCCTGTAAATGCTGTTGCTGTGTCGTTTCTGCCAATGCAGCAAGCTGCTATTAGTATGTCATGAAAAATACTGCTGCTGCTGCTAATGTCAGATGTGAATCCTGCTGGTCAGAAGCCAGACACACCGCAGGTATGTATAGATGTACACATGCAGCTCGGTAACCAGCCACTTTGCGTATGTCTCTCTGGTCATGTGTCCCTGGCAGAAGGTTAAAGAGGGCTTTGCTCTCTTGGTGTTGCCCGAGGACTGCAGGCTGCCAGACACGACTGACAGGGAAAGCCAGATTGTCTGACACGTCCTCCTGTGTGACTAACCATACAGCACGTTCATTTGTATGTCCACGCATGATCACGTGTGAGAGATGGCACCTGCTGACAAAGAGGGAATGAATAATGTGACTCTTATCTTCTTCTGTTGATGGTTCAACTAATCCGAGAGGAGAATAATGGAGACAGTTTCACAGTACAGAGAAAACAAGTATGATAATTAAAGCAGAGATGCTATAAAATAAACCACTTAAGAAGGAAAGATTGTACTCTGAAAACTACAGTTCTTCACAGATGTTTGCAAACACGCCCAGAAATGATAATCCCATCTCTCGCAGCCATGAAGAAAAAACCAAAAATGCTAAAAAGGACATACCTTCTATGCTAAAAGGCACGCAAATCACATAATTTTATAAATTAATCTAATGGCTCCATGGATATCGCACTGAAAGCAACTAATTAAAAAGACACGTAAAAGCAGTATTTCGAATAGACCCCTCGTGTCAAAACAGTGCTCAAGACTTTATTGGCTCTGATTTGGAAGACGTGTCTTAGAAGATAGTGGGATATTGATAAAACCCAGAGAATAAAGACCCTTTTCTTTATAATCTGGTGGTGCTGATACCTCAGGGTACTTCTGTTCCTCATTTAGTAGAAAGTGTCATGGGTCTTGCTTTATGTGCTCAGAGAAAAAGCTCTTTGTGATTTTCCGTACGCACGTGATCTTTACTGGAAATACGTCACATCTCAGCAGAAAAAGGCCAGTGCGCAAGAGGTTGCAGGAACCAGAAGGCAGAAAAATAGACTTTAAATTAGCATTTTCATGACATTATGGGTAAATACTAAGGATATGGTTAAAGCTACTTTAGACTACAGTGTAGAAGAAGTGCTTTTATTGTTCACAATATATAGAGCTAGTGCCAGCAGCATAAACTGTATATAAAACTGTATCTAAAAGTTGGCTGGAGAGTGATATCTAGATGTGAGAGTGGAATTTTGTTTTATCAGCCAAGGTTACTCCTTGTGTTTTTCATGAAACTGAAGTATTGGGCCACACCTCCTCAATTCACTGCAATTTATATAGCGCCAAATAACAACAGTTACCTCAAGGTGCTTTATATTGTAAGGTAAAGACCCTACAATAATAATAATAATAATAATAACAATAATAACAACACCTCTTAATCTTTGATTTCCAGTGTTTTTAGGTCCATGACCACAGGTGTACAAAATCAAGCAACCTGGCCATCAAGTCTGTCTTTAAGAACTGTTGTGAAAGAGTGGGTCATTCTAAAGAGTTCACCAAATTCAAGTGTTGTGAGATACTTGATGATCAACTGTAAGTGGTTTTACTACAAAGTGGAAGCATTTATTAGAAACCACAGCAACTCAACCCCACAGTGCGTAAAAGTCACCAACACTCTGTTCACTCAGTCCTGACTTCCAAACCTCAGCATTAACACATCAGCATCAAAACTGTGTGCAAAGAGCTTTAATGGGTTTCCATGGCTGCCCAGCTCCTGTAGGTGTAATGCACAGGTAGACCAGTACTTTTGTCCATATATTGTAACTGACTCTGCGTCTAGTAGCTGCTATGCCACCGAACAAGAGGATACAACTAACACTGCTTCCATCACAATTCAAAAATATTTACTCTAATAATTTATCAGGTATTAATTAACGTGCATGTTTTTTTGCATTTGTAGATAAATGCCAGAATAATGAACAGTTATGCGTTATGGTGAGCTACAGAACAGAAGAGGCTGGGCAGAGCAGGTGGAAAGACTCTGGGGAGAAGTAAGCTGCCGTCTTTATGCTAAAGCATTAGCCTTCTATAAATTCTGGTGTGTATTTATATTAAAGTTCATTGATCTGTGGCAGACTTTATCACTCTGAAAATGTTCATGTCACTTTTTGCATCCACAAAAAGCTGAAAGTTTATAACATAGCAAGCAAAAGGATGCATCTCAACAGTCCACATAAGCAAGCACAGCAGAAGGAGGCTAATTTATGCTTGGTCTCTTTAACATATCCCGTTTGTTACGATATTCTCAGAAACAATATAAAAAACAAAAGACAGCCTAAGTGATAATCAGGTATTACAAGATGTTATTCACTGGCAGACGGATGTTGTCTCAATTTGATAATCTAAACGACTAATTCTGACTCGCCATCTGAATTATAATTAGATTGCTCGTTAAACAACAACAAAATGACTGACTGCTCTCACCAAATGTTATGCTAATCTTTATCTGTCATTATTATTTTATTCAGTATTTGTCCCTTAGCTGCGCAGGGTGCTACAAATTCACACCAATAATGTGCTTTTTGATTAACGTCAGCCTGGCAGTGGTCACGGCCTACAAACTATTATTAAAAAATGAATGTGGCTCTAGTAGAAAGTCTTTGCTTTTGTAGCCGTCATATAATGGTGTGTGCGCACATCTCCATGGGATTACATAAAAAAAACCCCAAGCAAACACGTTAGGGTTTGGTACATTTGTTTCACTGGCCTGAGACTCAAATATGCCCGTCATTCATATAGAAAATGGTTGTGATGTAAACAAACAGGTATCTAGCATGAAGTTGTTGGAGTTTGTGGGCAGGTGTATTATATGTGTTTGTGTTAAGTGGCTTGTCACAGTGGGCAGGCAGAGCGGCAGCAGAGTAGAAGAGACTTCCAGTTGTTTACTCCAGAAAAAAACAAACAAACAAAAAAAACAGGGTCTGAGAAGTGTTGGGAGTGGATAAGCAGTTGTCTTCTTAATTCCTTGCTCGGAAATTGTGTTTGCTTCTCTGAAACTTCTTTTCAAAAGCCTCTCCTAACCGCCTCTTTGGCCAGTCATGACTCTGATGTCGAGAGCAGGAGAGGAAAAAGAAAATTAGAGGAAAATGAGCGTGGGTGAGAGGCAAGGAAGATGAAAATGGGAAGAAGACACAAGAAAGTTAAGAATGAGATGAAAGATGGAGCGGGGAGATAGATAGTGAAGGCGTATGCCGCTGTATTGCTGCTATACATCCATGCAGGCGTTTAACGTGTGAATGGTGGATTAGAGAAGGCAGTAAAGTAGGTTGGAGGATGAGTACTGAATTAGAACAGGACCCCTGAGAAAGAGGAGAGAGAAGTGAGGGAAGGAGCTGGTGGTGTGTGTATGCGTGTGGAGGGGGGTGGAGGAGAAAATGGGGAGACTTGGAGCAGGACAGAAATAGAAGACAGGAAAAGACACTACTCAGCCTGGCGGAAGAGGAAAGACAAAAATAGAGGGGGGAGGGACAGATTGATGGCAGAAGAGGGGCTATGAAGGGGGGCAGCCATGTGAATGGAAGGACAGAAGCACTAATGTAACTTGAATAAGAACAACTGTGAGACAAAAACAAACAAACAACAAGAAAATGTAAAAATGTGCTTTCTAGTTAAAGAGCATCAGTATGTTTTTCTACAGATTTAGTGCCAGAAAAGTTGCCTCGAACTTAGAAGGAGGATGAGCACTGAAACCCAATACATAAAATGCATCCTTGGGCTAAATTATTCAAGACTGGAGTTCCAGTGTTATCAGTTCTGCTCTTGGTAGTGGAGAAATGTCTTGGATTGCGTTTAAACCTCATTGCGATTCAATCCCAATGCAACCTGATCGCCTCTATATGTGGCTGAGCTAATTGCTTTCTGATTTCACTGCACTTTGCAGGCATTTTACATCTTGCACAGGAATACAAAAAATAACTAATGAGTGAAGTTTAGTAAGTCTTGCAGCCAAATCAGGTGAGCTAAATACCTGTGATTCCTCCACTCTGCCTATCAGGCTCCCACCTGGAGAGACCTGTCCAGACAGGGTCATCACCGGGGGGGGGGGTATGGTAAAGATTTCGTTTAAAAATTTGAAATGACTGTGAGGAAATTCTCACCTCTGCTGCTTTGGTTTTTTGCGGTTCATCTTTTCTCCTTACATCATAATGAAGCTGATAGTATCACTCACTGCAATGACTATAAATAATCAAAACACAGACATTTAGATTTCATTCTGCAATTAAGTCTGAATTTGAAGGAAGGATATCATCAGGCTTGATTTTCAAAAACAAAACAAAGGAACTGCATCAGCCAATGCGCAACCAAAACAGAACTGTGGGTAGTTTTCCACGGGTAGCTGATATGGAGCTCAGTGGAAGAACAAGAATAGGGCTGTCGAAGAAAACCCTAAAAGAAATGCAGTAATTAAATATTTTTTAAAAATTCACGTTTAATTATTAAAAATACCTGAGTGTGGAGGGAAAAAAGCAGCTGCTCGTCTCCCCGGGCCGCAAAGACAGCTAAGTTGGGTTTCGGTTGAAGAAGTTGTTTGATCCAGCAGATAATGTAGCCATCCACTATCCACTCTCAATACCACAAAGTCGGGAGAGGTGTGTGGAGTAGCTGCAGGCTTTAGATACAATGCTGCTATAGTGCAATGAGAACGAGCGGTGAATGAATCAGCCTACTGTGGATGGATATCAACTGAACAACTGAAGGTAAACAAGTGTTAAGTAAAAAAAAAACCTGCTTTAGGATGTTTTTGTAAAACAGAAGAAACAAAAGAAAAAAATTGTTAATGGGTAACAGGCTGATAACGTACATTAGCTAATGTACATTAGATTGTACTGTGGTTTGTGACTAAAAACCAACTTTGAAATACAAAATTGGACAAAGTTAATCAAAGTCTGGAATAATTCAACAACAAGCCTGTACTAAAGATCTACGTTTACACTAATCCAGATAAATTTGAAAACAGCGTTTTCGTCTAAAAACGCTTTATCAATCGTTTCTGAAAACGCTTACGTTCCTGTACCGCGCATGCGTGAAACGTAAGACGATTCGACCTGCGTCATTTCCGTCTGCCGTTTATCTACTTATTTACTTTACATTCCGTCTTCTTTGAAGAAAAGCTATCTGGAGCATGTACAAACTGATATTAATCTTTAATAGGGCTGTCAAAACTGAGAGCAAACAAAACAACTGCTGTCCAATGCCGTCCGCCATCTAGTTGAATTGGTCACATGACTGCATCACATGACTGAAATGCGTCATCGTTTCCAAAAACCTCTGTTTTTGCAGTCCACACTGCCACACGAAAACGGCGTTTTCCAAAATCTCCACTTTTGCCGGAGTTTTTAGGAAGAATCGTTTTCAGAGGCGACATCTCTGTTTGTGTGTAAACGAAAGGCGCAAACGAAGGGGAAAGTATACGTTTTTAAGGGAAAACGCATATGTGTAAA